>VZSV01000196.1:862733-877954 GCA_013398735.1 Nothocercus julius | reverse complement strand
TTTAATTGAGTTTTCGCTGTAAAAGGTTATGGTTGCGAAGGCATCAATGAAGCAAGCAAGTGTTCAACAGCTGTAATTCTTAGGGTATAAAACGGATAGTTCTCCTATTCTTCTGTGCTGGCTCTTTTCCTGTCTTCTCTCTCTTTTTTCCCCCCCTCAAGTTCATTACATTACCTCATTTCTAAAATTACTGTAAGTCTGCTAAAAGCATCATGATCATATGCCTTCTAAAAATAAATAAATAAAAAACCCCACACTGGCTAGAAATTCTTTAAACTTTGGCTGTGGTTGCTGCAGGAAAAGTGCGTGCGAATTTCAGCATCCAAAGCAGCACCCGTGCACACTGCGTCATCGCATGAGCAAGGCAGCGAGTGTGTGCACAGAGAAAGGGGGGGGAAAAAAAGAGACGGCAAAGGACGCTGCGAAGCCATATGCTCTTCCAGAGCCACATTTAGATTAAAAGAGTGGTGAGCTCACCCGGTCTTACCGTCTTCATTGGCTGCTCCATATTTCATATAAAAGCGGCTGCTCCATGTTTCGTATCAAGAGGAGGATATATGTGGATGAACTCAGCAGCTGCTGTGACCAGAAGTGTTTTGATAGCAGTGGCCTTCTTGACATGGATGTTGTATTAAAAGACCAAAAACCCCTCTTACAGCCTGCACCTATTATGGAGGCCTTGCAATAGGTACATTAATACCCAAGAAAAACGCACCTGCCTAAAAAAATTTGCTCCAAAAGAGGTGTGTATACAGAGATTGGCTTCCTACAGTAGCCTAAGAGGTATCATTGCACTTCTTATTATCACTCAAGTGCCCACCCTCATGATTGTCATAGTCAAAGAAGAAATCTAATCTTTGGGATGTTCAGGCTGACTAAGCTTTACACAGTTCGGAAATTAAAGTGTTTTTCATTAAATTCTTCCTTAATACTTTTACAGGGCAGCAGCAGGAGGTACAAGATGCATACGTGCTCTGTTCCAAAGCATCTGCTCCGACATATATGACAAATGGGAATGGGAAGGGTCCCACACTGACAGTGACATCTGAAGGACTACTGGTAATGTGGAATTACAAAGATCTTCTACCTTGATTTTCTCATTGCAAGTGACATCTGAAGAGGGTGGCAGACTAAACAAAAAAGGAGATAGAGCTATACAAGCAGGCTGATTCTAAAGAGAGAAGGGACCATCACAGGCAACAAAAAAAATAGTAATGTCAGAACAAAAAGATGAGTCCAAAATACTGAGTGAAAGAAAACTAAAACAGAGCTATAAGTAAAATGCAGTCAAACTAAAGCAGGGAAATGAGTGACAAATAGTAACAAGTCACACTCATCTGCGTCAGAGAGTAACTGTGTGCTATTGTCATTTCTTACATGTGGGGTTTTATACAATGCTTTTGTTTGTCATAAAGAAAATCAATAAGTAGCATAGCTTTTCAAAATAATATAAAGAGAAGATAAAAAGTCAACACAGAAATGGAATGACTTCCTTCTTAATATCTGTAAAAGAAAAAAGTGACTAAAATACAAAGAATAACACGGTATTTGAGAAAGGTTAGTATTTCCTACTTAATCTTTCCAAAATATGTGAACTAAGTGGCTCTCAAATGCCCAAGGGAACACATCTAATATGATTTGAAAGAAGAATATTACTTTTTTACGTATGCAATTAATTTAAGAACTGATTGCGAATGTGTGTTTCACAGACATCAGATTTTCAGTACATCACCTGTTCGTATGCCTGCTAACAGCTGCAGATACATCGACTAAAATAGGAGGGCAAAGGCTATTGCTCTCCGTGCTTCAGAGCATATTAGTGTTATTCAGCATGCTAAGGGTGGGAGGAGATGCCAGCAAAAGAGCAGAAGAGGTGGAGAACATTATATAACACATCCTCCAACCAAGGAAACATTCAGCCTTCTGCCGAGTGAGAGATAGAGATAGGAGCCAGAAAAAAAAAATTAAAACACAAAGAAGAAAAATTTAAGCAGGAAAGGGTATTCTGCTTCATAACAGCAGTAGTGTAGGTGGCTGGGAGAAAGAAAAGAGATGCTGTAAACAGGAAAAAATAGTTTGTGATTAAGACAGTGAGGCAGCACTCATGGGATTTATGTTCAAGCACAGCGTTGCTCCACACGCCTTGAACAACCTTGAGTGAGTGACCTAAAGCGGGCTAGCTAGAGACACCCGGCTCAAAGGTGTGCGTGCTGCTTGGTGCCCGGCAGTCTCAGAAGGGCCTGCTCGTCCGCCGTCTGCCCTGGGTACAGGAGGGCATCTTGAGCTGCACGAGCTGCTCCGGTTAGGGCACAGCTCCCTTCATCTCTCTCTGCCTTGTTTTCCACATAAAACTGGAATGGTAGCGTTTGCTTTCTCACTTTTAATTTTGCCTTTCCTATTAGAATTTGTAAGGTTTTACTGGCAGAATCAGGCTGTATTTTTAGTCTTGATCTTGGCTGAGCTATCCAGGCATTGTAACGATGCAAATAACAGGGAAAAATGGTTCTGTTAAAAATAACACCAAGGTAATGAGACTGTGAAAATGCCATGTTCAGCAGGCACGGGAGAAGGCAAGGGACACCCAACCCTGCAAGGGATACAAGTTGCCTCCTCTTTCTTCCTCTCTGTTCTGCTCCACGTACACCAGCTCCCCAGGAGCTTCTCTAGTATATCAGCCACTACTATGAGTGCAATAGCAGAATAGTTTGATTGTAGGTTTATTCCATTGTGATAGTTCCTGTTAGCTCTAAGGAAAAAATGTGATACAGTTTAAAAATACTAAGAGAAAAAAAAAATCACTTGTCAATGTATTTAATTTTTTTAAAAATACTAAAAAGACAGTAGAATACTTAAATAATAGTAGAGACATTATTATTATATTTACTGAATAGCATGTGTAAGTCTGTTTCAAAAATAAAGTTGAGACTGATGGGAGATCACCTGTAAACAAATATATTACATTTTGACTATAAGCAAATGCTTCCGTTTCATTTGAAATGCACTTTACGTGTTTCAAGTAACATAAAATGTGCTTCTGAATAATATGCCCATCTGTTGAATTTACATGTTCAATTCCACAACATTAAAAATATGAGCAGATGGTTAACAGCAATGCTAGGGGTTGTTTATTATTTTATTATTCACAGCATGTGACTGTGTCTTGTTATGAACACACACTCATCCTGCAATGGAAACTTTTACAGTTATGTCAACCAATTAACATCTCCTGTATATAGAAACCTATTGTCTAATGGAAGTCATTATTTTTACATTGCTCTCATGCATTTCTCAGGCATTTCTCTCCAGGGCTTTGGTTCCTGGGGCTCAGGCTCTGCCCAGCTAAGGCCTGTCCTCCCCATGTGGTGGCTGGGGACAGGGCGCTCAGCCGGGCCTGGGCTCATCCCCCTTCCCACGGCGGTTCCTGACACTTGGGGTGCTGGGATGGGCTCGGCTGGCCAGGCCTGGCCCTGCTGAGCGCCGCAGCCCCCGCCGACACCAGTGCCCAGCGTGAGTTCTCTGCAGCTCCCTTTTTCCCTTCTGCATCATCCAGTGAGGGTCATCATTCTCACAGGAGCCTTAAGAAAAAAAACAAAAGTATCCACTAATTATTTTAACAGGCTTTCAGATCCTTACATGGGTTGTGATATAAAAGCTTCAACTTTTAATATAATTCAGTTCTTGGAATATTATCATACCTTTCATAATTATTCATGCCTTATCTGCCAGTATGACATTTTTCTTCAGAGCAGCTGATTCATTTCTAAAACATCTAAAACTACCTATAATTATTTTTTCTCCACCATAAAATGCTTCCTGTGAAATATATTTCTCTCTCTGCTCTTTAATTGTTTTGAAGTAATTTCTGAAAAAGTTTCCTTATATCAGTAGTTGGAAGGGAGGGAGCCTTAACATGGTTTCCAGAATGAGGTAATCATTGTTTAAAAATAAATTTAGTTCCTTAGTTTATTTTAAATCAGCTGTCACAGATTGTAGAGGGCAGCATCACTGAGTTCAGTTTATTGAAACAGAAATGACAGAATGTCAATTAGCTTTTCCACGACGTGTCATAGGAAAGAAAGCAATTGTGCAAGGCCAAAGAGAACTTATTTTAGTATCATCAGCTGTATAGCTCATTCGGAATCTGTTTGCAAAAAAAAGAAAAATAAATCCTTTTCTTCTGTGCAGGTAGCAGTCACATGTATTTTCCTTCTATTTTCTTGCCCATAACCCTCAGAATGACTGCCATATTCAGTGAGGGCAACCTCACATCTTAAAAAGTATCCACTGCTTTTTAATCCATTCTCTAAATCTCCAGTGTATGTCTGACAATTTCAAAAGCTGCAAACTCTCCAACATTTACAGCAAGCCAATGAAATTTGCCTTTCACTACTGAGACTCTTAATAAGGGTTGCAACCATGGTCTGGGCCTCCCTATGGTCAGCACTTCTGCAGACCCAGAGCAAGAGGCAGAATTTCCCCTCAAGCAGCTGCAGACAAGTACAAACCACCACACTGAGTCTGTGATGGTGGGAACTGAAGCTCATCACAGTCACATCACGACATCAAAACTCACATCAGATCTCCATTAAATGAGAAGGGATATTGCTCTTGATAACCCAAACCACAGAAGGTAACAAAATGTATGATTTGCTGAAATATGCTCTATTATTTATGCGCTGGAAGGAAATGGTAGGCATTCAGATTTGAGATGTTTATTCCTGGCTCAGGAAGTGCCGGTCTGGTTGTTTCCCACACCATAAGAAGTTCTTGACTGGTTCATCTCCAGGGGCTCAGTCTCCGATTCTGAAAGTAAAAACATGAGCTTTGTCATTTGGGCTAAAGACCGGATTTTCTGTCCTTGCTGCTGCAGCAGTTACAAACCTTCCTGTGTAGCCCCAGCCATAGAAGATGTCATAGCTACAGTGAATCAATGTAGCTTGCAGAACTACTCAATTTAGTAAGCATTTTCTGAGAAACTGTGTGGGATGTGGTTTTGCCTCTGATAGGTCTGGGAGTTTCCAGCTCTACCAGAGGTGAGCAGTGGAAGTTAACAGTTATCTATTACATTTTCTACTGAGTAAGAGACCAGGTCCCACAGATAGGAATTTGGCTTCCTAAGGGGTGCCAAAACACTAACATCAGTTGGCATAAGAGTGGGAGGTGGGACTAATCATTTCAAGGTTGCTGATGACTCTTCTGCCAATTAATCTTCACCTTTCTACCCACCAGATGTCTTAAAAAGAAGGGCAAAAGGGACTATTTCATGAGAATGCTTGTGTGTATCCTGCTCCCTGTGACAAATTTATAAAAAGAATATATTACAGTCATCCCAGACCATGCTGGATTAGATTAGGAATGTCTTACATCACTCAAGTAAATCTTCTAGTCCTTAAAAAAAATCCAATGTACTGCCCAGCAGAACTATTTTCTTTCACAAAGACAGTTACATAAACCAGAAGAAGGACATGTTAAAGAAGCAATAAATGTGCTGTTCCTACAAAGTTTAACAGTTCAGAGAAGCAGAACTGGAGAAATTCTGGAGAAAATTTTGCCACTCGCTCCCACTGGTAGTCCTGCCAGGTGACTGCACCTTGCCAAATGGAAATTTTAGCCAAGCCTGTTACTTCAGCCTCTTCGGTCTTGTTTTCTTCATCTGAAGACATTTGCTGAGATGTGAGATAATGCTGGTGTGCATGCTCCGATGTGAGAAAAGGAAAGGGAATGTCTGATCTTGGTGGGAATTGCTGGCTGTTTAATCTAGGTCTGTGGCCTGAAATCTACAATAAAGGAAATACAGGAATCCTGGGTCTTGATGGTCAGTTCTGGAGGTGGGGTTGAGCAGGGAGAGAGTTTATGCAGAGAAGTGAAGGGGAATTTTTAGAAAAGGTTCTTTATTTATGGCACTGTGATACTATGCCAGTGAAGCAGGACAGGGCAAGGAGAGAAAAGTAAATCTTGGAAGTGCCTATTGCTAGTGATAGCGTGGAGCTGGAAATTTTACAGACACAAATATAGAATCCTTCTTCAGAGACTTTGCACAGTTCATACTGTATATAATAATGATCCACTGTATATAATAATGATCCAGCTGCTGCAAGGCTACAAAAGGTGTATCCTCCAGTACTGAGCTCTCCTGAATGTGGTTGTTTTAAGAGCTGAATCACAGTCCAGCGCTCAGGGGAAGCACGTGGATTATATGCGGAGGTATAATGGCTTATATCCATTTTGATAATTTGTATGCTATTATTTTTCCATTTGGAGGTCACTGCTGAAGAAAGCTGCTATTTCCGCTCATCTTCCTTCTTCATGAATAACTACATAGATCCAGCGAATGGACTGTGCAAATGCAAAGAAAGAATCTGGTCTTTCATAGCTTTCTCTGAAAGAACAAATGAAGAAAGCAAAATGGACTCGGGTGAAGGTGTGTTGGGTCCCTTTTATAGAAATGGTGCCCTGAGAAAGAGTTTCATGAACTGCACCAATAATCTGATCAGAAAATTTTGTCATGGTGACTTTAATGACTGCAGTGATCTCGCATTTTAAAACTGGCATTATCTGTGATACCCAGAGCTGGCATGTGGCAAAAGTCACTGTCCTTCATGGAGCTTTATTCATGTACTCATGGCACCCAAGCTACCCAAAGGCTGGAGCGCACATCCCCTGATACCGGTTTCCTTTGCATCTCATTTTCTCTTTCCCCCAGGAAATGCATGCTAAGCATAAGGGCTCCTGCCAGCAGATAGAGCTTGGGGGGCATCCACAAAGTTACTGCAGTTACTGCAAAGAGAAATAGGGCAAAATGCATCAAGAGATCTGCAGAGCTGGTGTTTCATTAGCTGCCCTTCCCTGGCGATGTGTGCACTGTCCAAGCTGAACGCCAAACGGCATATAATCTCCTGCAGAGATAGACACATGTGCTAAGCGTATAGGCGAGCCTTTCGAAACACAGTTGCAGGAAAAGAACAGATAGCAAGTTAGTCCTGCAACCAATTTGAAAGATCCCTGACAGCTAAAGAGGCAAAATGAAACAGAAGTGGGTAATACTGGCTGTTTTGGAGGCCCTGGGATAGGAGTGGCTTCAGATCCAGTCCTCGACACGTCAGTGAGGAACTTAAGAAAGGTGCTAAGCTGAAACCTGTGACCTTGGGAGGCCAGATGATCCAGTGGCAGATTCCTGCCATTACGTTTTCTGAGACATGCACAGAGCATACAGATAAGCCACAGAACCAAAAAGGCCCCTGTGCCCTCCTGCAGCAGCATCTGCAAGTCAAGCAGGATATGTAAGAGCATTCAAAATGGCACCAAACAGCCATGTGCGTGCATTCAACTAATCATGCCCTGAAAGTCTCCAAATACGAGTGAAACAAAGCTTGATGGCACTTAAATGCATCTCAGACCCTAAAATTTTGAAAACTAATGTATCATCACTGCCATTTGTGTCCTGGCAAAGTTCTTTTCCTCACTGTCATTTAACTCTCTTTGTGGTTGGCGGTAGAGAAGGGACAATTGGGAAATGTGAAACAGCATGAACAGGTCCTGGATACAACTTCAAAATGATCTTAGAATAAAACTCTTGCTGATAATGATGTACCATTAGTAAACTTGACCCTTCTTCTCCCGGTTACAAACATGTCTCTCTGGAACAATTGCTTGAAACACTGAGCAATTACCTTCTTCCGTACATTTGATTACTAATTTCTTACCAGAACAATAAAAAGCAAGTCACTTATCTCCCAGTCCTCATATTATAATCTCATTTCTGCTGCCAAAGGGAGTCTGGCTTCTGCATTGTATATTTGATGTGCAGCTGTGGTAGGAAGCTACAAATAGCAGCACAGCGTCTTTACGGGCTGTGCTGCCAAGGGCAGAAGGGGAGGGAAGTCTTAACTCTCCACAAGAGCACAGGTTAGAAGGTGTAGAATCAGCCAGAAAACTTTTTTTGTTTGTTTGTTTTTCTCCCCCAGTTTTTCCACTCCAGGAAAGAAAATGGCTTTTGGCCGACATCCACACAAAAAGATCAATACTCTTTCTTGCTACTTTTAAAGGTGGCAATAGATTATTCTAGGTATGTTGTGTATTAATGTAGGTAAGAGGCAGCAAAGAACCACTGCAGCATCTATCGCTGTTTGGTGTTTAACCTTCTGTAGTAGATGAGAGATGCTGACAAAGCAATTGATCTTTGGTTTGCCTTAGGATTAACTCCAAGGAGTTTTCTCATCCTCTGAAGTAAGGATGGATACCTGGCATTTATTTAACCAATATTTGTTACACACTCAAAGAGAGGAAGGAAAGTATTTTTAATCTATGGATATTAGAGACTCATTGCTATCCATTACTGAAGTAGACTGCACACATATGCATGGGGGACAGTGTTTGTTTTCAGGTGAAGTAAGGTAGCCTTTATAAAGCTTACTTACTTTTAAAATCCTGCATGTTCCACAGCCTCTTGTCCCCTCTCAGCTGCGTACTTGAAGCACAGCACTACTTGAAAGATAAGCCAGGGCATTGAATTTCAATTTTGATAGGAGATATTTCAATATGCTAATTTAAATTTCAGCCCCTTATCTATTTTCTTTTCATAAATGCTACACCTGACATCACTGTCTCTTTCAAAATTGATCTGCTCTTGTTTATCTGTAATAATCATTCCCAGCTCTCTCTTGATAATATTGTGATGAATCTTTCGGAGAGTGTAGTGAGATGGATAATTTGCTGCAAAGTAAATTGCAATACCCAGTGATTTTTATCTTGTTTTGTCTGGGGCATATTCACCTGAATCATGGGAAAAATGAGTTTCACAGTAATTAATAAAAATGTTCCCCCGAGATGTAGAGCGAGTTTGCAATGATTGACAGCTACAACATCTGATAGGGCTGTGAGAAGTTACCAGCTAACCTTGATTAGCAATTCTGAACTCTAGATCATGGGAACTAGTACAGTCAATGAATCTCTCTCTATATATGCACCTCATTTTATCATTCCCACATACATTCACTAACAGCTTTGATATTAAATGAAAACTAGTGTGCAAACATTCTTGTAAGACTGCACAACCTCACTGACTTTTTATCAAATCTGATGTTCCATTTTGAATAAATATTATGAAAACTGCAGCATAAAAATCCCCAATGGACTCCAGGGCAACTATATGAACAGAAGCGAATGGTTTCTGCAAACATTCATAGGAGCATAGGTTTCAACAAACCTGAGCAGATCGGGGGTCTAAATGCTGAGATAGTCTGCCCCTGCCAGTGTAATTTAATGATCTTTCGAAGAAAGTATATATGGCTTATTTCCACACTTTGTCAAGCCTATTTGGCTAAATATATCTGTTCAGCTATTAGCCCCGTGAGTGAGCTGCCTGTGCCCTAAAGCACTAGATTTTCTTTCCTAGGTCATTCTAATATGAATTTGTGCTTCCCGCTGTCCTCTTCTACACTCCTTTAATCTAATCTTTGATATTCACCAGAAAAGTCAATCCACAAAGTGAGATTTCTTTGGTAAGTGCTTCTGTATGATTCTCCTCCATTTATTTATTTGATTTTCATTAATACATTGGTCTCCCAAGAGGACACGTAAAAAATCAGTGACACAGAATTTAATTACTGCATTTGTTTCTCAAGGCTTCTTCATCGCAGGCACTGTATTACTACTATTACTGCCTTAACTAATAGCTAATAGGGGCTATATTCCAGGTTAATAACCTGCAACTGCACTATAGAGAAATCTGCAGTACTAGTGAATACTGATATCTAAATATCCTAAACATAGTGAATATCCAATGATGGTGAGTATTTGTACGCTGATGTCAACATTAATCTCAAGTACCAGTCCGTTTCACTCTACTCGAGTTTTTTTGCATCTGTTCTGAAAAACAAATCCGAGGATAAGGAAACAGCATGTTGGTTAAGTAATTCTTCCAAGGGAGGAAGAAGAGGAATTTCTGAAGGTGACCAACATGAATGCTATTCAAACTGATGAACTACAGGTGGTCTCAACCATCTTGATGGTCTTTACTTTAGATGCTTTTACACTCATTGTCCCTACAGACTTTGTGAAGACTTTTTTATCATCTGTTTGGGGGAAAACAAACCACAAATCCCATCCTTGCTTCAATAATATTTTCAAATCTTTAACAGAGAGACATGCAAGTTAGAAATTCCTGACTCAGGCTTAGATGAGCAGCTGATTACTGACATGTATGATCAAGTGTTCAAAAGTATGTTATGCTCAGCCCTTGTAGAGTGCTGCATATTCTGCCTGCATTTCCATTCCTGTGAAACCTGAGAGCAAGTTACATCCGTGTGTGCCTGCTCAGCTGTCAGGCAGGAGCAGGCAGTAAGAACTACAGGGAATTAAAGAACAACCTTTATTCTACATAAAGGACAACCTCCTGTATGTAGCTTGCTCCTACTGCTCTGTTGATAGTCTTCTCACAGCCACTGGCTTGTAACTTCACAATTCGCTAAAATACAAACAAATGGGGATTTTGCTGTAGAAATTGCAGTGCATGGCCATGCTAGTATAGAGGATGAAGCTGCTAAATGTCTCTTGCTAATGAGAGAGGGGCTCAGAAAAAGTACAAGAAACTGAACAGAAATTTCAAAATGAATTCCTAAACCCATTGAAACTGTCTTTAATATGCTCTTTCAGATTTAGCTAAAGAGATTATAGAGTTTGGGCTTTGCATATTTGCCCATTAGAATGTTTTCTGTGGAAGAAGCTGTGATTTTACTGCTTCTCCAGGCTGTTCTGAAGGAAATCTGAAGGAAAAGCTGTTCTATGTAACAGCGCATCCAGAAATTGTGTTACTGAGATGAAAACATAACACTGTTGGAAGTGTGCCAAAGAATGATACCGAATTAAGAAAGAGTAAGAGATGACTGGAAAGAATGGGAGCTATGTTGGCCATGGAGTGCAACTGAGAAATTCTTCACACCTACTCACAACAGTCCTAAACAAGTCCTTGCCACTGAGAAGTCGCTCAGTTCTGAATATCGGAGTTGATGCTGATCCCCTTGAAAGCACAAGAGCCTTGTTACTACAAGCCTCTCTGCAAGAGTCTGGTTGAGTCTGACAAATGTTATGGCCCCCTGCTTCCCTGCTCGCCTACCTACCACATTCCCATCCTGCTCAGGGACTGGAGTTATCTCTGGGTCCCCAGGAGAGGTAACGCGGCCAGCAGCAGGCACTGACCTCACCCACCGCACACTTTCCACTCCGCAGTGGGAGAAGGAAGTATGAAATGAGAACAAAGGAGGCACTGCACCACTAATGTGCTTGTCTTCTGTTTTTGCTGTGTTTTACAGGTTTTACTTTGTTATTTTGAAAGCACAACACATTAGAGTCCACTGATTTGGCTGCCTTTTCCTTTTTCTTTTCCTCCAGGTATTATTTCAAGCCACGCAGACCTATGATTGCTGTCCATTAACAATTATGCCAAAATATTTTGTTAAATTGTAATTATTGTCTTTGGACAATATTGGAAAACTGCAACTATACAGGAGTCAATTATGTGGCATGTTATGTGCTCACACAAGCAAGCAGAGGGACTAACGTGATATATGGGATTTCATTCAAGTAGGTATTAGCATTCTAATTGTTTGAGAAGTTCAGAAATGCTGCAGGGAGTATAAGATATCAAGAGTATCATTTTCCAGGACAAAGCACATACATTTGTAATGGATTATTCATTAAAATCATTGTACCTGGCATAGAAATGAACACATATGGCACTGCTAATTTCCCTTGCCCCAAGATCCTAGTCTAATATTATTTATATGAGTATTCTCTGGTTGTACAAATTAGTCTGCCAATTTCCAGAACTTTCACCATATGGAAATAGTCACTTACAACTTTACAGATGTTGCACAGAGCACAGATGGCCACACACAAAAAGGGCACTTGCAACATTTACATCTCAGGTACTTTGGAAACAGTTCCATCTTCTTTAACCTTCACAACCTGCATTCTACAATGACCATGTAGCCACTTAGAGTCTAATTGCATTTTCCATACATTCCACATCGATACAGCTAGATTTTGCAATCTATGGTAGCAGAGAATAGGAACACAATACAACAGGTTTTATCCCACAGTATAGTCACAAGTACTTACACCCTGTTGCTACCAGGGGAGTACGAAAAAAAAAGCCACAGCTCACCCAGGTGTGCGTGTGCCTTGCCTCTTCCCCATCTCAGTGGCATCCCATTTACCACAGGATTTTATATGAGAAGTGATGAACTTGCCCCTACAACGTCTCAAACCTGCAGATCTAGAGTGTGTCTCCGTCTGCTTCAAGGTGTCCAAACCGGCCACGGGTGCCCTATCATGTCCCCAGCACAGTATGAAAACCTCATTCTCCCTAGAGCAGCTTTTCTCAGTAGATTTGATGTGCCCACAGTCTGCAGGTAAATGACCCTTGTCCTAGCTCTATGAATCTCTATCATCACCAGACTGCTGATTGACTTAGTACTGCCAAACAACCAAGCCAGCTTAGTTAGATGAGCTGTTAGTGTGTGGACAACTATGGCAGCTTTGTGTGCTAGGACACAGCAGAACTGGCTGATTAAATTTCAGCAATATTAAAAATTACCTTTAAGAATTTAGGAAGAAGGGCAGATAATGGGAAAGGTAAATATTTCACCAAGTTTTAAGAGGAAAGGAAAGAAATGCATCTGGAAACAGAAGCAGTGGAACAAATAGCTAGACAGACTACTTGGAGAATAAGGAGAGAGTAATAAATGACATGGCTTTTTTGGGGAGAATAGATCATATCAAAATAATCCACTTTCCTTCTGTGATGGGTAACAGACACAGCAGACAAAGGAAGAGCAATTGCTATCTATTTCTTGGCTTTAGGAAGCCTTTTGATGCTGTTGTTCATGACTTTCTCCTTAGCAAATTAGAAAGCATGATATAGATGCATCTAGAAGAGAACAGACGTAACTCGTGTTAGAAAAGTCTTTCTCAGCAAGAGTGGGATTTCTAATGGTTCACAGTCAAAATGAAAGTGTGTATTGAATGGGTACCATGAGGATCTACTGATACTCAAGTGATATTCTGCAGCAAGCTACTGCAGATTAGATCCTCGGGAAATCTGTCCTGGTAAGGATACTAAGTTTCTGGCAAGATGGTAGCTCTTCCATTAGCAGAGGTCTTAAAGAACATCATGGATAAGCAGCTGGGCACCCTAACTTCTCTTAGCATCCATTTTAACTGTTTGCTTTGGTACTCAAAGTCTTAGGCAAGTGCATGTCAAAACACGTCAAAGGTTTGTTTAGCTTACTTTCTCATCTGCAACAGTGACCTGTGACTAAAGCCAGTACATAAGAAAGCAAATCATATATAAAGCAGTGCAAACTCTCAGTATGTATCTCTAGTTCTCTTTCTCAACTTCTATGATCTGTTTAAGGCCTGTTTAAGGCTTTCTCAGTTTGGAAATGACAGCTAGAACTCACAGCTCCTCATGCATCCATGCATTTCCCAGGGTTCTTTTCAACCTGTACGTAGTTTTGGAATCACGCCATGCAGAGTTGGTGACATCTGCGGTTTAGTAATGTGTGAAAAAGTATTTCATTGTGTTTCATTTTAAACCTGTTGCCTGATACTTTTATTGAGGCAATTAAATCCTTGTAAGAAACAATAAATAATGGAGTCATGACTTACCTCAGGCAGAGATTCTGGAGCTACTGCTGTTTACTCTAGATCTGCAAGGAGAAGTGTCTCTTCTCATGGTGTTTTTTCAGTCTTTCAAGAAACACTAGTGCACATCTGATGGCAAAAGCCATCGTATCAGCTAAATCTGTGCTTCATTTTCCAACCTCAGTGTTACGTTTCTTACTCTTCTGCCTAGCAGATGAAAGTCTCTCTCTCTCGCTCTCTTTCTGGGCAGCATCCCTGTGACATAAATAGTTGGCCTCTGGCCTAGAGCAGCTCACCTAAAGGAGCCATGAGTAGCAAGGAGGATCAGTTGCTCATTGTGTCTTTCAGGGTAGGAATTAGGGAATATTGAATGAAATTAATGTGAAATGGTATGAGAGCAGACAAAAGGTGTAAGTTCTTATGCTGCCTGTGGAACCTCTTACCACAGGATTTCATGGATGTTAAAGCTTTTGCACTCATTCTAGAGAGGATGAGCCTGTATCATGGAAGAGAAATCCACTGAGGATTCAATAATACACAGGAGTCACATTTGGCTCTGGGGATCCCTGACTCATAAATGATTAGAGGCTCCTGTACCGGGAGCTGTCACATGGCCTTGTCCAGTTCTTATACTCTCCCCATAGCAGCTGCTTTTGATCAGTAGCAGAGGGAGGCTGTGGGGTAGACGGACCTTTGGTATGATCCCTTATGGCTGTTCCTGTTTCTGCAGATATATACAAAAGCAAAGAATCAAGTAGCATAAAAATAATCTTATTAAATAATCTAGCAAATCTAAGTTCATTAGAAAAAAAAAAATAAGGCAGTATTTCTATTCAGCTGTAACGCACAGAAAAAAAAAAAGGAATGAAAGGAAATTCAAGAGAGCAAATTAAGTGGGACTGACGTTAAGAAAAACTGCAGCTCCTCAGACCAGTTTATTGCAAGTATAGAACATAGTCTCAGTTTAAGTCTTAAGATCAAATATGTACATCATATCATTGATTCTTACTAAAGAACAGCATAAATGTTACTGTAACATTGATTGGCAGTTTCTCTTGGTGCTTCAGTTTTATGGCTTTTCTACCAGTAGTATGGTACCATCTTATGATGGTTCTGTGCTTGATAAAGAAATTAGATTGATGGGTATGTGAATGAATAAGTAAACAGCAAAAACGGTATTATTTTTCATTCTAAAATAACACATTGCTCTTGCTACAGTTTGCAGTCTTCCCGAAACAGTGAAAGAACCACAAGCAATAATTCAGTCCACAATAGCTTATTCCTGTCTCTGTTTCCTCAGAAATAGTGTGATTGTTTCCTAAATGATTCCAGCGGCTCTGCGAACCCTCGCCTGGAGTGCGTTTCGCCGTGCACGTGTTCATGACAGCCTAAGAGCACTCTGAAGAGTGCTCAGAGTTCCCTTTCTATGATTAATATTTGTGGCCTTTCGAGATGCTTCCCCACAGAGCAGGAGCCCCTTGGGCCGAAGGCGGGCGCCTGCTGCCGGGGGCGTAGCAGGCAGGCCTTGCGGGCGCCCCGTGCCGGGCGAGGCGCCGTGCAGCACCGCCCTGACGCCG
>VZSV01000196.1:843114-855827 GCA_013398735.1 Nothocercus julius | reverse complement strand
AGATTAAAACCAACACTGTCACTTGCAATTAACAGAATTTACGTCTTAGGGCATAATTTGTTCCGGTCACGATTCATGTAGATTTCTGCCTACCGCATTTGCTTGGTGCTTGTTTTTTTCTTGTGGAGGTACACTCTGCTATGATTATGATCAACAAGATGTCCTCTTTTTGATTCTCACTATGGATTTCAGAAGTTCTTACAATATCTCACGAAATCCAGCTAATTAACCCAGGTAAAATCTATTACTAAATTAATCCAGCTAATTAATATTTATTCATACAGAACGCAAAAAGTGAACTGGTGTTTAAAAGGCCTCTGTTTTGGAGTGGAAAGTGTGATAACTGATGGGAATATGTGCAAGTCTTCTACTTGGCAGCTACTCATAAGAGAATGGCCTGAATTTCAATTTTGCGAGCTTGCGTAAATACATTACTGCTGTCAGCTTGAGTCTCAGCCCATATTTCCTCATATTTCACCTGAGGAAATATGGAAGCTAGAATTGCTATCTCTTTCCAGAAGATTTTCTTACATAAACTCAAAGAATTATCAAAAGAAACATGCCTTTAATAATGTTATGCCTTCAAATATTCATTTTGGCCCTAAGAGCACATATGACAATTTTTAGCTCTGAAACTTTGGGTTTCACTCCTTTTCTAGGTGTGGGGTCTTTAGCCGTAGGCACTGATCAACAACAATACAGAAACTTAAAAAAATCAGATGATTGTTTCAATACCAATTAAGCTGGAATGGACAATGGTATTATGTAATAATGTTCCTTTATACTTAAAGTATTTAAGAGCAAGAGAAAAAAATAGCTGGACATGTACAAATATGTACAAGTGTGTACCCTGCATCCATAATAAAAACAGCTGTTTTATTCTTGCTGAGCACAGGGAACATTTCAAATGTGACTTAAAATATAGAATCAAAAGTATTATGCTGGAAAGCCTAAACAGTTATGCAAACGTTTCTTGGAAAACTTTTATCCCATACAAGTGTGCACAGCAGCAGTAAGAAGAGTTTTTAGGAAAATCTCTGTAGATATGCTAATTTTTTGAAGACTCCACAAATCAATTTTGAAACAAATGTTTCTTGAAAGCGCTCTTTACAAAGCCTGTTTGTGTTAAATTTGAATTGCAAACAAAATGACTTAGAGAACAGTATTCCTGCAGAATTATGCAGGCAAGTCAGGAAAAACCCTTGATAGGACTGTATGTCAAAATGTAACTCATATCAGTAGCGTGTGTGTGGATGTATATGCAACACACACAGCTGCATGTTATGCCTTTCATGCCGATCAGGAAATGCAAATCAATAAGAAAATATCCAGGGATGCAGAAAGGGCAGAGATGAACTGGTGGTTTTACAGTCTGGGTGAGTGGGCCGCAAAGCCAGGTGAGGAAATGCAGTTAGAGAAGCAAGACTTTCAGGTGGCCCAAGAAAGACCTCACAGCCTATTCTAAATTATCCCAGTGTGTAGAAAAGAGTTGATTCAATTTGAGATGCAGGAAACTATAAATACTTCCCTTACTTGCTTAGGACAGCAGAGAATCAGAGCCATTGCCTTTTGATTATTTGATAGTATAATTTCCACTGGATGATTTGCTAGGCTTGAATAATATAGGCACCCCAAAGATGATACACTGTCATGACCTCTTTATAAGACACGCGTAGTATGGGGGAGGTATAGAGACACCACAAGTGCCTGCACACGGAACAAACCACCATCTTCATAGCGGCTCCTAAAACAAAAGCAAAGCCCAAGATAAGTCATGCTTTGGCTGATAATCATATTAGTATTTATGGGAATTGCTGTGTAAAGCTACACATAGTGTTCCTTGCCAAAGGATCAATTTGATGTTCTGCCCTTAAGGCGCATTGGTTGTCTGAACCGTTTCCTCTTTATAGATCGGGGCAATATGAGACTGCATTTTCAGATATTCCTAGCCAGGCTCCAGTCCAGGATCCACAAATACATTAATTCAGAGAAGGAAATGAGAGGGAGGAGGAAGAATGGAGGGGAAGTACAGATCTGGTAGTCAGTGTCCAATAGACGAAATCAGTTGTCTCATACCTGCCCTGGAGAGACTTTATCACTCAAAAAATATATCTTAAAAATGGCTCTGATTTACTGAGTTCTGTTTCTAAGTAACCAGGAAGCGTATGTTACTGTGATGTTCACTGAGTGCTTTAAATTCAGTGTTAGAAACACACTTCTGATTGCGTCTGTTACTCACCAGATTGGCAGCTGTCAAAATGAACCAGCCTTGGGTGGTTGGGTGAAGCAAGCTTGGGTGAAGCAAGCTCCCTTCCTCTCCCAATCCTCTTCCCTCCCAATCCTCCCAATCCTCTTCTTCAGTTGCACTCACCAGTGTTTCATTTGGGCTAATCAACTTGGCGAATCTTCCTCAGGATCTGGAGTGCAATTTTTTTTTTTATAGTTGCTCTGTTTGAAGTAGAATTGCGCTAAAGACGGTTGCTTGGCTTCCACGCTCCTGGCTAACAGGAACTGAAGCTAACTTACCATCCTCACTTTTTCCCAGTAGTTTTTATCTCTGCGAAGGCCGGAAGGTCGTGATACTCCCTGTGCACAGTGCCCTCAGAGCTAAAACAAGAACAATATTATTGATGAATTGAGAAGAAGGGGAGATGTGTTGATATATGCAATATATTTCCAGGGAGGGAGATTATCATGAGTCAGAAGACTTCATTTCTGAGAAGTCAGAGTCAGTGTGAGAGTTGCTCTGAGAGTCATGAGACAACAGACTCTCTTCTGTAGATTACTTGCTTTTGGTGGAATCCGTACTAGCAATCTCTCTTTCCTGCTGTTCTGCCCAGGTGTTGCGTCACCTTCCGAGTTGCTGGGAAAGGAGAGAATGGAAGTGCCGGTTTGTCAGCAACCCTAGGGCCAAAGCAACTTCTGTGACCATGGCCCTAGGGTTTTATTTCCTTTCATAAGTGGGCAGACACTACATTTCATGAAGACACCACTGAGATTCATCACCCCACAGGACCACCCCAGATTTCACCATAAGACGCCACTGGATGTGAAAATTTTTTATCTCAGCTCAGCTCTCCACCATGTCTCACTTCGAGCTCTTCAAAATGGGAAAAAAACAGAATCTGGTGCTTAACTGCTTAGTTAGGATAGGCCAGTGTACAACTAACCCACAAGAAAACCTTCTATTAGTAAGGGAGAACAAAATGAAAACAAACAAAAACCCAAAAAAACAACTACCAGCTGTTGCCAAATGGTATGTGAAAAAATCAGACCTTTCAGATACATTTGTGAGGTGCAGCTGAGTCATCTGTAATATATAGCACATGCTGCCTGACACAGTGCCAAGTGTTAAAGAACCCTCTGAAATTTTAAGATGATGATTTTAAAAAATCCGTCTCTCGCTCATGTTTCATGGGGGAGCAGGGGAAAGTCGAAGGAGATTTCCCCCATCTTACCGTATGTTAGTGTAAGGGAGAAGTACAATCTTTTGTTCAAACACTTCAAGTGATGTATTTGGTATTTATATTTTAAGCATAAATTCCATGCCAGATATTTTCTCTTTTCACAGGTATTTTTTCCCCTACATCTGTGTTGATGTTGCCTATTTAAAAACAGATTTTCTGCAGATGAGCAGATGTATATTTCTCCTCAGACTAGTTGTTGTTGCCACCAGAGTTGCACATTCACCCTCTGCTGGAAGCTGAACTGCTTCCATCTTCTGGAAACTGAACTATCATTAGGCTTTACACTGTGGTGTTTTATTCAGCCTGTGGCTCCTGGAAGAAAAAAGAAATGTTGTAGTATGGAAAAAGCAGGAAAATGATAAAGAAAACACATATAAAGTCAAGGTCTGGGTTCATCGAGATGAGCTCAAAGAGAAAACTAACAGGGTTCTTTCAGAAAATGCGTTGCAACATCCTGCCTTTGGCCACAGAGTGGCACGAGCACTACAGCTGTGTGCATCTGCATTCAACTGGAATTTGCAGAGTGGGAAAGGAAGGGAAGGGGAAGAACCTCAGAAACGCAGAAAAACTGAATTTTGTTTGTACATCACTAGACTGCCACAAATGTCCTGCCCCTTCTCTAAAGCATCTCCCAGCATGAACAAACAGGTTCAGGTTCCGAACGGTGCCTTCAGTTAACAGCACTGTGGTACGCCGACATGGCTTCTGGGCTCTTCACGTGCTCGCTGCCATCTGCTAAAACGGCGCTCAGACAGCGCAGAAATCTGTGGGTTTGTTTCGCTGACGAACATGCGCCAAATAACAATAGGCCGGCTATCATCGTCCCGCAAGGGCTCATTCTCCTGCTGGAAGTCTCAAGGAAAAGACCGTCATCCACCTGCCTTACTTCCTTGTGAGGCCCTTCAGTACCGTGGTGATGAAAGCACAGAAAGGATCAAACGGTGCTCTGCTATCAGGTGAGGAATAAGGGTCCTTTCAAGTAAGAAAAAAAAAAAAAGTCCATATCATCAAAATAAACGACTTAAAAAGTGCAAGCACATCTTTTCAATGTAAAGTCTGATTGTGAAGTCCCATTGCGAAGTTATTTCTTGCTTTATTTCCCAGGATTGCTTTCATAAAATCTCTAGCCTTATTTGAAGAAAAAAAAAAAAAAAAAAAAGTCTGCTCTGCAAAGGCAGTAAATCAAGATTAATCAAAAGGAAGAACATTTAATAAAAGATCAGTCAAAATACCATAACGTGTCTGTCAAAACAGAAAAATCCTTTACAGAGGCCATTATTTGAAAAGACTGAATTCTCTGTTAACCACAGGTAGCACAGGTGGTACCTCCCTAATCAAGGCATGGATACAGAGGCTCTTGCACTGGTCCCCTGTGTGGCTGCCTTGGGTCTGGCCCAGTCTATCAGCACTTCCTCTAGGACGCAGTGCTTCCTAAAGGGAGCGGAAGATCTGCTGTCTTAGGTTTGCCTCTCAGCTCCCATGGCCCCAAATCGGGGCTTGCAGGAAAGAGGACCTGCAAGGGTAGGAAGAGGAAGGTGCTGCGGTAGCTCTGTTACGAGATGCTGAGCTCATGGCAGCTGGGAGGACGGTGTCGTTGCTTGCAAAGGATACTGAAGCTTCTCACATGAGAACAAGAATGGCTGTTAAGCACGTCAGGTCACATATAAATAGGAAATTAAGAGGGTTAAAAAAGAACTTGAATGCCATGGAATTTATGCTTAAATTAGGATGGCAAGAAAAAAAAAAAAACTATTTAAATACTCAAAAGCAGGAAAGCAGTTAAAGAACTGTGGGACAGTTGGATGAACAAGGTTTAAAATTCACTCAGCGATGAAAAAGCCACAGCAGAGAAGGGAACTCTTTTCATCTTTTCTTGCTGATGATGCTGGGGAGATTCCTGCACCAAACCCACTGTGGGCAGTGGATGGGTCAGAGAAGCCACCTGGATATAAGGTAAACTGACAGGAAGCATGTGCTCAAAAGGATGAGTCAATATCGACAGATCACCAGGACTCGGCGGCGCTCACCTGAGTCCTGAGGGAACTGCCCTGCGCCAAGCGCAGAGCCCCAGGCCAGAGCGGCCCCTCGGCGGGCGGCCGGTGGGGCAGCGAGACACCCGCCCACGGATACAGCCCGGGGGCATTCCTGGGAACGGCGGCCTGGTGAGCCACGCTTCCACCCCGGCAAGCGGCAGTCTGTCTGCAAAATAAGATCACGTGGACCAACACAGCTTGCTGGGAAAGGGCCAGCGTGGCCTCAGTATGGGCCACATCAACCTACCCGAGCTCCATGGTGCGGTCAATGAGCATGCGGATGAAAAGGATCCAGGAGACATAACATAGTCTGGATTTTCAGAAAGTCTCTGACAACAAGGAGAGCTGTTTAAAAATGTTAGAGGGCCTTGAAGGAAAGGTCCTGCTCTGGATTTAAAGGATAGAAAGCACAGGGCCAGCTTATTTATTGGTGACTTCTTGGGATGCACTACCCTTGGTAGGCTCACCCAAGGCTCACACTAGGCTTAACCAAGGGCTCACCAAAGAACCAATACTGAGACTGGTTTTATTTAATATCTTTATTAGCTCCCTGGAAAAGGGATGTTGAGAGCTCCAAGATCACTGAGGTAGTAAGAATCCTTCTGGTCGTGAAATCCTCAGCTCATTGTGAGGACCTTGGAAAACTGCATACGTGTGGGGTGGGAGTGGAGACAGACGAGCTTCAGGATATATATAAATAGGTTATGCTTCTGCAGGAATAATTGATCTAAATCACACGTACATGATGCTGAACTTAGAACCAGAAGTTATAATTCAAAAAGGATCTTGGAGTCGTCACTGACAGCTCTCTGAAACTGTCTTCCTTTGGCTGCTGCATGCATAAGCAACAAAATAGGGGTGGCATTTGCCAAAAAACAAAGCAGTAGATGATAGCAACAATTGCCCAGCTTTATGAAGAAGCCTGAGAAGAGCCCAAACCTGCTTCACAACAGTTACACAAGGGAGGGTTTACCAGGTAAGCTGCCTGCTTGTAAGATACTCATCTTTATTCGGCTGCCTCTAAGACCAGCTGTCCGTTTGATGAAAGCCTTCGGTTACAGGAATCTTTTCAAACTGCGAGGAAGTCTGTGTGGCCAAAGACATGGTTTAATTCCTCAAATCTTTTAATTTAGTCTGAATGAATTCCAGTTCTTGACAGTTTCACCAAGTGCTCTGGTTTCGCATTGTTAGTGCAAGTTGCACCCTCTCCAGAGAAGTGTGCCAGACTGACGAAATGACACAGCTGACACTGTCTTGATTCATGCTGGTCTATAATCACAGCTAATTCTGATCACATGCCTTGAAAACATGTGCTGCAAGCAGGCCCACTCAACCATTTTAGTGAAAACAGTATTATTAGCTCTAAAATTCAATTTAGGAATGCCTGAAATCTGCAGAAGCTATTTTCTAGATTTCCACTGGAAAAAAAAAAAAAAAAAAGCCAAAACATCTAATCTCCACTCCCTTGAAATGGGCATTTCAGCATTTCAACACTTGTTTTTAACACACAGCCATGAATGTCAGGTTTAACAAAATCTTACCCTAACACAAAACTTTATTGGTTTCATATTTCAGCCTGGCAATACCAGCGACCCTTGTTTTTTAACTGAACCTGAGGCATAAAATATAGCCGAAGAGCAACCGTTTGTCAGGACATCTTGCCTTCTCTCCGCTTGACAGGACGCTCACTTAACGGGAGCCCAGGCGCCCCTGCCGCCGCGATCACGGTGGCCGTCTGGGGAGACTCTCCTCTGCCCAGTGCCGTGCAGCCACCGCGCAGCCGAGAAGCGCCTCGAGCACCCGGAGGCTGCTTTCTGCAGACGCCCTGCGGCAGCTCCAGAGCACCGTTTGCCTCCTGCAGCACAGCCACCGCCACCATGGCTGAGCATGAGGATATTGGTGGGACAACAATAAGCCAAGTAAGTCAACATCTTTGATTTAACTTTTTTTTCTTTTTTTTTTTTTTTTTTTTGGAATTGCAACACAGATTTGTGAGCTCATTTTCTGCTGGCATCTGTCTCTGCCCATTAATAGGACAAAACACTTGTTGCATTATTAAAAAAAAAAAAAAAAGTTAGCTCTTGTAGTTCTTGCTCACTTAGCTACCTGGTTTTTGTGCAACCTTTTAAGTGCCCGCCCTGCAACTGCTCTTTTTCAAGATTCCAAGTCCCTAGTCATGGCTCATGAACCAGCGCATTGCAAGGTGGCTACAGTGAGAACAGGTTTGATACCTGCTGGCTTTTCTCCTTCAGTCAAAGGGACTAGAAATTGGTTTCTTACAAACCAGCTTAGCTACAACATCCTGCAGTGACTGCTTAAAGTTCGTACGCTGCTTTGCCTCTGTACTTAGAAATACTGAGGTCAATGCCCTCTTCCTCACTGATAGACAGATTATTAGATGGTTTAGGTAAATTATTTGAAAAAGTACCCTTAATCTTTCCCTAATAAAGGCAGTTGTTCACCATCTCCCCATCTTTATGAGGGGTATTGTCCACATGAATAACAACATAATGTAACTTGATATATTGGGTAGGCTTGGAAGAAGGTGGAAGGTGCTAAACTTGCTGTCCTGCTCAGTCAGAAGAGTTACTCAGGATATCATCGACTTTCTCAGCAGCTACCAAACAGATCTGGAGAAAGAACTGAGTGAAGGAGAACTGTGAAGCTGGTGCAGAAAAAGAAAGGGTGTTTCGGGGAAAACTCCAGCAGCAGAAAAGTTTTGTGAGTGCTGAGGCAGGTGAGGAGTCCATGAAAGATACTGGTTTTCGAGCAGGGTAAGAAAATAAGTAGGAGATCTAAGGAGGAAAGTGTATCAAGGTTATGCACAAGCTTGAATGCTGCCTATAGAAACTCTTTGTCAAGCTTTATGTGGTGCCTATAGAGCAGTGCTGCCAAGACTTACAATCTTGAGGCCTTTAAATGGTTTTCCATTAATTCTCTCCTTCAACATCTTGTGGAGCTTGGCGCGTCATCCTTGCGAGATGACTGCTATTTCCAGTTATAAACATGAAGCCTGATGAGGAAAGCTGGCAAAAGCAACCAGTCAGCTGCTCCAGCTTTGTGTGTGGGTAGGGAGGGAAAAAATTGGGGTTGTTTCTTAAAGCTAGAGATCTGTGGATTGCTGTAGCTCCAGGGGGAGTCTCCATATCTTACTAGGGGTGATGGGGATTAATGCAAACTCTTGCTCCCTTCATTACAGAGAAGCTTGAAAACACAATCCATATGCATTCTAGAGGCTCTCACAGGGGAAAGATCAGGATGGATTTGCCTCCTCTTGCTGTCAAGTGGGGTTTGATTTTCCAGACAACTCATGATTTTGATGAAGATCTGCCACTGTGTCATGGCGCTTCCTCTACTGTTCATGTAAAAGAAAAAAAAGAAAAAAAAGAAAAAAAAACCTAGTCCAGCTATGCATGAAAATATTTTTAAAGACTTCATGCGACATCTTATTTGCTGTATTTTCTTTTTCTGCCCATTAAAAAGAAAACCATTCAGAGAGTGGAGAAGGTGGTAGAAATGATGCTATTACCACAGCCCACCTATAATCACCCATCATGAAGATGGGCACAAGATGCATCACTGGTCTGCACAATATCCACTTTAATTAGCCTCTACAGTAATGGCAGAAAGAGGAAAGCAATCGTTCAGAGTCTCTCTTCTGAAAGCATTGTGTTATAAAGACTATAACTTTCAACAGAATGGATTAGTCCATTAAGACAAGAGCATAAAGTTCTTCTCCTTTAAAAGGAAAGACATGAAAACCAAGTTTGGACCCATCATTCAACGTGCAGTACCAATGCACTCCAGTAGACTGTAACAGGGAAACAAATATTCCTCTCTGCCAATTTGGCACTTGCCCAACTGCATATTAAGCCTCAGGTCTGGTCTTCTGAAGAGCAGCCTTTCCACACAGAAATACCTCACATGCAATCCACTACGTGAGGCTGATTCTTCTGATTAGCTTATTAATTCAGTCCTGTTGATGGATAATCACGTCTCTGGACATTCTGCATTATCTACCAGGGAAGTTTGCTTGCCAGAAGCAGCCATCAACAAGCAGTTCCTCTACGGAAAAATGCTAATGTGCTGCAAAATGTCTGGGGCTTTTCGTTTTGACTTTGGCCAAGTTCTCAGAGGACAATATCCTTCAGTGGGATTGAGGACATTTCCTGTTGATCCTAAGAATTACCTGGCCCAAGGCTGGATAGAGCCATTTCTCCAACACTTCTCCGCTTCCCCTCCTCACCCATCCTCAGAAGTCTTATACCTCTACGAAGGACGCAGAGGAAAGTTAGGGTAGTGGAGCTAGTAGCTCTGCTATTGCATATGGAGCTGCTTATCTGCCCAGATTATGGAAAATATTCTCAATAATCACAAATACAGGGTATTCAAAACTGCACAGCTTAAAATGTCCACTGAGTCTGCAATACTGTACCTATTGTGAAATATATTTAGCACAATTCCCTTTAACAAATAAATCATACTGATCGCTTGGATCAGCATCATTCTTATCTGCAAGTTGTTCCTCCTCCTTTCATTCATTAACTGCTTTAGGTTTGTTTAACTATGCCAACAGTATACAAGAAAGGTTTTGATGACAGGGCTATATTTTCAGTACAAACACTTCTGAGTTCATTATCACTTGCAGAATGTGGTTCCAAGGCAGATTTAAAACTTCAGCTCATTAATATTGTTAATAAAGCTCTGTATATTAACGAGCTGGGCTTTTGTACTTGGAAGCCAAATAAAAGGCAAACGTAGGTGAATCAACACAGACTATACTATAGAACTATCAAGCTCATGCATAGTGGCACCACTGATTCCTATCTAATCAGACAAGACGCCAGTACTGAAAGGAAATAAAAAGGAAACTCTGTCCTCTGCAGGTGCACAGCAAGTCTAAAGCTGTCATGGTTCTACTGGAAGGCTAGGAAAATTCCACAGGTTTTATGACTACTGGATTTGGAGCATTAGGTCCAGCCAGCTATTTCTCTGATGCTGTGTGCGGGTCTGCTTGGGATACAAAAGCCAGCCTCAGTTTCCTCTTGGCTAAACAACACCTAGCAGCTTGACCCTTGGCTAACCTGTAAGAGTAGAAAGGAAGCGGGGCTGTCACACTAGGGGAGAAAGAAGGGAGAAGCGCCCGCGTGCGGCTGCAGCCGCATGGGGGACAGGAGCCTTCGGCCCAGGGGCTGGTGCCGGCGCGAGAGCACCAGCGTCTGAGGCTCCTCTGCCGGGGCCTCCGGGCACGAAGCGTCAGCCATTCCCTCCCATACGGCGCCTGAGGTAACGCTGCAAGTGCTTCGCCTGTGTGAAGTACCCGTTCAGGAAAAAGGAACGGGGCTGTTCCCAACACCTGTGAAATTCTTCAGCCCCTTGCCCCCGCGTGCCATCTGCGCGTGCAGGGGCAAATGGGAAGCAATTCCAAGGCAAACACCCTACTGAAAATGGAGAAAGCAGAGTATGATCTGCGCCCAAGATTCTTGCTGGCACCTTTTGTTAGACTTGTGTCATCATTAGCACTTTTTTTTTTTTTTTTTGAACTGCCTCATCACCACTGAAGAGCAGCTCTCTATTAAGAGAGCAAATAGCTTGGTCTGCCAGGCGAGTATTCCTGGGTCCACAGAAATGCCCCTCAAGAGAGATGGTCAGTATGACTAACCTGACGTGCTGGCAGTGTCTCTTCTAGGCGGTGATGCAGTCATTTAGTAAAACTAAAGTTTTTATCAGAATTCAGACTTTTCTTTCCTTGCTTGTTTCGCTCTGTTGTCTCTCTCCGCTTGCTTACCCACGGCGGCTCAGGGCAGGCCCTCCCTTGCCGAAACGTTAGCTTGTGATTCAGTGCGGCCCTTAGGCGTGGACCCCTTTCCAATTTCAGCACAAAAAGCCACCCAGTATCAGGCAGCGGATGCCGCGGATTCTGCCGCCGCGCGTGCAGTGCACGTGCCTGCGCTGAGAGCAGCGGGAGCGCGTCCCGGGCGCTCGCCTTACCTGCAGCGGTATTTCCCGCGAGCCGCACGGAGGTGGTTTCTCTCTCTCTCTCTCTCTCTCTCACACACACACTCGGCAGCAAAATGGGCTGTGACACAAGCTGGGTTTCTGCAAAAACTGTCCAAGCTCTTACCACCTCGATAAGCTGGACTCCAGTCAGTGGGTTGCAGTTAACTTTGGTTGACTTCTGCAGACAAATTATTCCTGAAATAGAGATGCTTTCAATTTTTAATAACTGAAATGCAGTTCACTGTATTGCGAAGGCTAGCGGTCCGTCCTCGCATTCCTACCGTGTGCCATTTCCAGGTATTAATTTCAAACCAACCAGTGTGTTTGCTATTGGCTGTGGAGAGAAGCCGGCATTTTCCATCACAGCAGTGTTAGCTCCCCTGCAACAAGCCACTGGAGGAGAGAAATCAAGTTCCATCTCCAAGTGAGGCCCTGTACTAACCTGCATAAAAAGCAAGCAATGGTTTGTGTCTCTTGAAACCCTTCAGAATAGAGTGGCTCCTTATAAAGGCCGATAACCTCTGTGAATACACGGAGACTGCTGAAGATCCTCTGCCCGTGGAACCGATCCCACGCCTGAGCCGAATGAGCAGGGATTCTCTGGATTCTCATCCCCAAATAAAGGAGTTATGCACACAGAGACAGCAAACGTCGCTAAAACATGCAAGAGTTTTGCAATATTTGCAATTAGCCAAAAAGTCAGTCCTTTGACGCTTGCTGGAAACTTGCTCATGAATTGCTGCTGTTGTGTTAATCAAGTAGCTCCTTCTAGTCTTCAGCCAGCACATAAACTAGCACGTGCAGAGGGGAAAAAGCAACTCCTGTGCATGTGATGATGGAGGAACAAGGGCAACAGAAAAGTTAAAAAGGAACTAAAAATCAAATAAATTAGTCTCTACTTGACAGCCATTCACTATTTAATTCCATAATACTCTGGAAAATGCTGAAGGGTCTACAGTTCTTGTTTTTTTCTGAAGCACAGCCATTACACGTGGCTTTGCAATAAATTTGGTTAACGTACCGCTCACCTGCTTCTTCAGTGTACTTCTCGAATATCAAGCAACTACTCTGCAAGCTGCTTGGCCTCACTGGACTCTTCTGCAGGCTGCAGACACGCAGGGCTCCTCGACCATGCAGCATCACCTCCCCTGGCCATATCGCTCCTTGTTCCTTTTTCATTCAAATCTGCCAAGCTGGGCTACAGGTTTGATTT
>VZSV01000196.1:831252-841564 GCA_013398735.1 Nothocercus julius | reverse complement strand
GCTTTCATGGCTGCAAACAACTGAAATTTAAAGGTGGAAATTTAAAGCTACCCAAGGCAGGAAAAGGGATGCCAACCTTCCTATAGGGAATTGCAGAAATGTCACCAAATCTTTAATAAGCATTAACAGTGATGGGAAATATGGAAGTGCTTTGGTATGGGGGGATTTAGCTCAGGTGGCGCAACGTTAGGCAAAGCAGCCTAGATGTTTCCAGGCAAACCAGAGGCCCTCTTTTCTATCTTAAAAAATGCAAATAAGCAAGAAAAGGAAGACAAGGTCACCACATTCAGGCCTCAGCTTCTATGTGGGGCTGCACTTGTGTTTGTTGCAAAGATGCTAGAAGATACCTGCTTGCAAAGCTCTCCCTGGCTCTATACAATGCTATATTAATAGCAGTTCCACTTAAAGAAGTCTAGTGCTACTCTTTAATCGTGTTATCGGTGAATTTTGCCTTCTCTACCAGTACTATGCATCATGTTCTCCTACCAGACTTTTTTTTACCCTCTTTCGCAGGCACTCTGTGAACAGCTTTCTTGTGCCCTCTGCCGGTTTTGTGAGGCACCCTCTGTCAGCTGAGAGTTAAAACTTCCTTTAAAGTAGGAAGATTTCACTTCATTTTTGCTTTGCATGCAAAGACAATGTAGCTTGTGCAGAAGACCCTCTCATAGTCTCTCTACCTTTCAAGAAAAGGTATGAGCAGTTCCCAGAGCCAGAAGCTGGAGCCCGACACGGAAGCCAGGAATATCCTTGGTGCAGAAATCCATACCAGAATTCAGAAGTTCAGGTATATACACATCCCATGGCAAAGTTGTGAGAGTAAAAGGAGCTGATGTCTTCGCATTCCTGTTGCTTGAGTCACACAGCTGAGACTAGGGATCAATCTGCTACATTTGAAGATAAAGCCCTTTAACAACAGAGTAAATTTAGCTCCAGAATAAATTCAGATGTGAGCTAGATGCAGCTATGGACACACAAGGGTGTTAAGTCTGCCCTGTCAGGGAAAGGGAGGATGAGAAAGGAGTATTCATTCATCAATCCAGCTTCAGGTTAAGATTTTGGATGTAAAGACATCCTGTCTTTATAAATAATGTTTTCCGTGCTTTAGTTTTGCTGCACTCCAACCTGTAACACATGTGGCACAGCTAGCAAAGATGACTCATCTCTCATACGGTAAAATTCCTTTCTGAGGTGTGAGGCACTTGAGATATGACACAGCATCTTCCTAATCACACCCTGCATTACTGTTCAAACTGTCTTCTCAGGAAAAAGAGCAGCGAAAAATTTCCAGTGTAACAGAACTTAAAAAAATACTAATTAAAAATAAAATAAAATAAAAAACACAACAACAAAACCCACAACAACATAGACAAACCCACACAATAAAAATGCACAGCCTGGACTTCCATTTTTAAATTATTACTTTCCTAGGAGTTTTGTATAAACAAAACTCCTTTCAAGTGTTACTATGTCAGCATGTCATACCGCTGCTGAACTTACTTCATAGGGAGAGCTGCGTGTATTATTTTAGAACACCAGAATCAACACAACTCTAATTGACAAAGTTCATAAAAGTTGGCCCCTGCCCTCCAGTGATACTTGTGCACACTCCATTCACAGTGGAAGAATAAAACTTACGTAAAAACCACGCCCAATAAAGCAACTACTAGGGAGTCCAGATTAATCCTGGAGGGAACTAACCAGCTGCCTTCATGATGACGGAGCAGGCATCACTGCCGTGGCACAGCCTGGCAGCGTTCAGCAAGGCCCAGCTCAGGGGCTTCCAGGGCTGACCTCTGCATTGGTGTGAAACTGCTCATCTTACACGAAGGTCACAAGAACCAGAGAGTTTCGTGGAAGTTTTTAGCATTGGCAGCACCAGGAGCAGCACCAGCACTGGGGTCCTGAGCTCTGCAATAAGGGAGTTTGCTCTCTACCTGTCTGCAGCAGTTCACAAAAAGCTCTTCCCAGGACACGGGCGTCCGGCGGGAAGGCACCTCCTTCTAGTGGCTCTGTTCCAGGTCCCTTTCCTTCAGCAAACTCATATGAAACACCAACACTCGCTGGGAAAAGCAAAAGCTGACATCAGTAATAACTTCGGAGTTTTAATCAGCAGATCTTCACCAAATCATCACAAGATCAGAGTGACAAAAGGCCTAAGTGTTATGGTAATCTGGAACACGTTTTAGTGCATAAAAATCCACAAAATTCAGCACGGCCAATACACTGTGTATGTTACTAGTGCAGCGCTGAGCTAGAGCACTAAGAATCAAGGTCCATTTCACAGGACAAAATTAATCCTGCAGTTACACTTTGTCAGTTTGCCTCAACACACAGCCTTCTCTTAAATTTTCACTTCAATAGTACCAGCTAGAAGTCCAACACACCCAGTTAATGTGTCCAGCACCAGAACACCAAACACCTTCAACACATTCCCCTCGGGCACCTAGATCTAGGACCTTCATTTGGTCTCAATCATTTTGCAGAATTAGAAACTGAAGTTACTCCGAGACAGTGGCAGTTGTCCTGGAGACTCCTATGGCGCAGAGACGGGCAGCAAGAATATCCATGCATCCTTATGCACAGCACTGGCTACTTTGTCACCAAATTCCTCTTTTTCATTTTTAATTAATTTAATTAATTGAATTTTTAATTGAAAAAAATGTTAACGTCAGCCAAGCATCATTTCGTTGGAGGAGACAAGCTCCCTCACAGTACCTTCTCAGGCAGGAAGGCACAGCAGCATACACACCCCCATGTGTTAGGTACCCAGTGCATTTTAATACCAGGACCCTCAAACCAGCAGCTATCAAGGCCTCCTCTGCAAGACTGGCTGCATTTTGAGCTCTCTGGGCAGCTCAAAACCTGACTTGCATCCGGAAATGCTTCTGCTTGGTAGCGTTGTTGTTCATTCCCATCTTGAGCATCCACTTTGACTTCATCCTCTGCAGATACTGCATATCACGCTGCTGTGCGGAGGCTGCCCCTTCAGGGAGAGACAGAGAGAGAGGGAGGAAAGAGGAATAAACATTTGTAGGATTACTACTTATTTACAAAACCTCTCAACTATACTGTTAAATCAGCAGTTTCCAATACATTTTCCTCCCCATACTGGCCCATTCTCACTTTTCTCTGGGGATAAAGCAGCTTTCTTCATAAATACCCACAGCTGTTGTTAGAAGTTTATTTGCACTCCAGTGAGATTCATTTATTTCAGAAAAAATGGGTATAAATCACACCACTATTTCCCAGCTGAAAAACCATTCGAACAGTCAAAGAATGAGTTATGCTCTATACTTGGAGCAAGAGTAGTGGTTTTGACAGGCAAAAAAAGAGTATTACCCTGAAAACAGATCTTAGTAAAGTTGTCAAATATAAATTTGGCATGCTAAGGAACTGAACAGCTTGCAAAGAAGCTGAAATGGATTCTAGGCACGAACAACCTTCTACAAGCTATTGTGCTTGGCTATCAGGAATGGAAGAGACTTAAATGAAAGAAACAACTTCACACACCCCCCAAAAAAAAGAAGAAAAAAAAAAAGAAACAAATTGAACCTATTACTGGTTCAGTGATGCCACTCTAGAACATCCATCTCTATAAAAAGCTCAATGTGTCCCTTACCTGTCTGGCTTGTCCAGCCCAGAGCTCTGTACTGCTGCAACACCCGGCCTACTGCTCTCCGGTTTTTTGCAACAGTCACGGCTCTTGACAAGCCAAAGCGCTGCCTGTAGTACCGCATTAAGGAGCGGTGACCAATTCTCGCACCTGGCCAGAGGAGAGGACATTTTATATGTAAAACAAAGAGGCTTCACGAGAAAAGCATAATATTCTCTAAGGAAACTTGTTTTATCAAGTTAGTTACCAGTATACCAGGCCCCTCCACGAAAAACCTACATTATATTCTCAGTTACATTCTGCTCAAGTTATAATATGCAAACTCTTTGCATATGCTATGCGAATCATGCATTAATGAAGAGAAAACGTAGGCAAAGGAACTCCCTTTCCTGAAGCTGCTGAATAAGTCCAGTTTAAAAAGAAAGTTCTTAAGGATTTAAAGTGTTTGAACTATCTGCATAAGTAGTTTCAGTAATATAACAGACATGTCTATAAACTTGACACGTTAAAGTAACTGAATATATTGGTAAAAAACAAAGACAATTAGGTGTAAGACTACTTTTTTCCCCTTGCCAAAGGAGAAACACTTACCTGACGTGTTTGTCATTGGGGTAACAGCTGCAGCTATGAGAAAAATATTTCTTAACACAGATCCTAACCTTACCTGAAGGAAGTATCAGTTCCATGGTGTCATCATCATATTCTAGCTCTCGCTCTGCTGGGAGTTCTCCAGACATCTCCACATCTTCCCCTTCCTTGTGATCAGGGTAACTGCTCCTGTGGAGAAGCAGAAACAGCTTTAGAGCTGTAAGCGCTGTCTGTTTCATCCACCTGGATCTGAGAGGCCTTTCCAGTAATGTCCTCACCTGAACAGAGGCTAAGGGAGGATCACCTTTCTCCTGCCTGTTTCTCTAACCCAGCACATTCCTGTTGCTCTACATTTAATAGCTATCTATGGTGAAAGCCATTACCCCATAACCCACCAGCTCTGCACAGCTTACTGAACAAGCGCCCCTACAAAGATACTCCAAAAAGATCCACACCTTTTATCACAATAACAGAGCAATTTCTGATCAAAATGAACACAGCTTCTAGTACTAGAACAAGTTACACAAAATTCAACAAGAGGCCTCTGAACTGTAACAGTGATGTTAACTGCAACTATTCAAAAAAGAACAACAACAACAAAAAAAACACAGTGGACACTAAGTCAAGGGTCTGGATACTTACATCCTTTTATAATCCTTGTTCATACATTGAAATCTAAGTTAAATAGCAAAGATTAGGAAAAAACAATAAAAGGGGGGGGATTCACCGTGTATTTTCACATAGGACTAGTAATACTGGTCAGAGCAGAGGCAATCATGAAGTTACACTTACCTACAGAAGGTGCAAGCCAGCTGGGCAAAATAGGCATCAGAACCAGAAACAGGAACACATTTTAAAAATCAGTGCAGATTTTGATTTAATGTTCATCTGTCCTTCTTACTACTCCACCAAAGGAAAAGTTTCTTTACCTAAAATCATAGAAGTCTGCAAACTCCAGGGCAGCATCTCCGTCTGTGAAGAGCTTGCAGTGGCTTTTGTCATTCATGTGAGCCTGTACTGCTTCTGTAGAGTAGAAGGATTTCCCCTTTTCATTGCACCAGAGGCAGATCTTCCCAACACCAACTTTCTCTCCTGTGGAGAAAGGGAACAATGACACTCATGTTGGCCTGAATAGAGCCTCCCTAATCAGTAACTAACATTCTCTGGTGTAGGTTTCCCCAAGCTGCAGACAGAGCCTAAGGAAAAGCCATTAGCCTTTCGCTTAATGCCTTGCTATCTCTGTAGCTTGTCCATACGGATTTATCAAGACTAAAGTAATTTTAAGCATTTAAAGTGAGTTTGTATGACAAGCTGTGGATCATTACATACTTTCTATGAGAAATTTCATACTTCCAAAACAAACCTTTATCTCATGCACGCTACATTACTGTCGTTATTTGTAGAACTGAAGGAAGACAGTTTTTTCCCCTAGCTTTTAGCTCTGTCTAAACCAATGATGCAAACACATGTGATGCATCAGTAGAGACGCAAAACCTTTTCCAGAGGTTTTGCCAGTCCATGCACACACTTCTGGCCATTGAGTTTTGGCCTAAATCTAATGCCAATATTTTCTTGGCATTAAAAACAGGTGCTACCTACAGGGTATGTGGTCAAATGTTTGCCCAGAAGGGACTTCTCCCTCTCACAAGAAAATGTGTGGCACTGACAACAACCTAGACATTGAACTAGATGGCCCTCAGGTCTTATACTAGAAGTGAATACACTAAGTCATATCCAAGTGACAATAAGCAATATAATTACCCTGATTAAAACCAGGGGGATTTTAAGACATACCTAAGTACTTAATTAGGCCTCTGAGATCAACAAGATACTCGATGTCTGGAATGAAGAAACTGTGGGTTTTTGTCATGTGGGCCACATTCTTCATGAGAGATCTCGAATGGTGAGGACAGAACAAGCAGTCTGTGACAGGAATAGCCCCAGCAGCAGGACAGCTCCCAGCTGCTGCCTGCTCCTCCTCCTCCTCTTCTCCCATGCTTTCCATCTCTTCCTCAGAGCCATTGTCTTCATCCGAGTCTATATCTTCCCAGCCTTTTAACAGAAGTTCAAGATGTTTATTTACATGATTACTTCTTCTAAACAAAACACATCCCAGTTAAATAAATGAAAACACCAGCATGCAACACTTTTCTGGATAAGATACACAGCAAAGCTCACTACTGCTCACTAACAAGTTGGCAGATCTGATGTTTTTCCTTCATTTTCTCAACTATGAACATTTGGTTTACAGTAGAGAAAAGGCTTTGATTTGTCACAGCACAAGAGCTCACATGATAATTGTACATACTTGAAAGATTACTGCAGTGCTGAGCACCAAATATAAGCAACAGGAGTCTCTGCAGGTCCTCACAACAGACTTCAGACTGGGCTCCACCTCCACAGAAAAATGCTCTTTTCTCCTGCTGCCCATTTTGGCCTTCTGCAAGCGCACAAAACCAGTTCCACCTATGATAGATACTTACAGCTCAGAGCAGCAGATTGTGTTTCATCTGCGTCCTTCGTTAACTAAAAGTGCCTTTAGCAGCTAACTATCTATTAAAAAAAAAAATGGGCAGACAAATCAGAAACCTGATAGCACTGCTAGAAAGCTCTACAAATCTTTTAAGGTGACCAGAGCTGGGGAAGTGACTGCTTCCAGTATCCTATTCCAGCTGGTCCCCTTCCAACTGCCACACACACATAACATTTGAGAACGGGGAACAAGGCACTTTACAGTGATGTAGGCTACTAACTGGAGAACTTTGCTACAGAATACAGCTTTACAGATTTAAAAGTCTGAAACGGAATTAACAGGACTTGTAGGAAACATTCTGGGCAAGCACTTAAAAGGTAAATTAACATTCAGGAACCTACTGAGATTTAGAATTAGAGCTTATGACTAATACAGCAATACAAAACAGGTGCACGTTGGCTCCTTCTTTAGATGCCGAGGTCCACGGTCAGAGGCACACATTCCTTCTCTTGTAGAAGCACAGCCCTGATCTCTAAAGGCTCCCCAGAAATTGCAATTTAAGCCTCACCCGCAAAGAGCTAACACATGTAAGTAACCTGACACAATGATTTCAGTAATGATGTCAGCGTACTATGTTACCCCTTTACTCATTCCTCTTTCCTTGTTGCAGTTTGATCACCCAGACAACTATTGCGGTAGACACACTACACCTTAAACCAGAGCACCGAAAGTGTCTGGGTTAAGACTAATCCTTTTTTTTTTTTTTTTTAAGGAATTCTAAAGCAAGCTCCAGTTATTTCAGTGGTAGAGTTTCCAACACAGGGCTTTAACTATACAGGTAAAACTAAAGCAGCAGCGTTTGTGGTAGGAATTCATAAACCCACAAAGTTTTACTTTAGAGGCCGATAGGCTGAAGAGCTATACTACAGTGTTGAGGTAAGGAGCAAACTTCTCTGCTCCTGATGGACAGAGAGAACAAAATAAAAATAAACAAAAAATCCCACTTCCAAAAGATCAGTGTAATGAATTATGAGACAACAACAAACAATCATGATGGGATTTTTGTTTACTTCATCTGCTTTCCTAGGTATTTTTAGGGCAATCTTCTATGTAAATTTTTACCCTAAACTTTACAGGGGAAACACTGCTTGCATTAATAATAGTGTTCATAACCAACGTTCACAAGCACCAGTATTTTACAGAACTGACTGTAACAACACTTCAAGATCTGGACTGCAAGCAAGGGCCTACACTAAGGCCTTTTTAAGCTAAAAGCTTAACCAATATCAAGGGGTTTTACAGCAAAAAATGGTGTGCTAACCAGCTATTTACCAGCTTATTTACACTCTCTGGGGCCTGCTAACAGAGTGACAGCATGCTGGTCTGTACTGAGCAATGCAGTAATCTTTCAAGTAGACAAAGGTACACCAATACACTAATAAAGGTTTTTACACAAAACTAATGACTGCATAGCCCAACCTCTCTACTGTCAGCGTGTTTTCTGCCTCACCTTCTTCCATGTCCTCCTCCTCTTCCTCTGCTTGCTGTTTGGCCAGCTTCTTCGCTTGCTGCTCGAACCACTGTAGCCTTGGAGGTTTTTCAGATCGCTCCCTACCCTGTGATAAACTGGTGCTTTCCGTGGAAACCGGAGAGCTGCCTGTATCACTGGGAATTAAAGGGAGCTTCTTTGGAGAAGAAGATGGCTGAGCTCTGATGGCCTGCTGAATAGCTGTGTTCATTGCATCCTTATTTACACTCTCTGGGGCCAGCCCCTTCTCCAGGTTCTTTTCATTCAGTATTTTCACCTTCTTGCTGACAGCTTGAACAGCCTTTTTCTCCAGCTCCAGGTGCTTCTTGGACTTCAAGTGATTCTCATAGGCATTGAAAGTGGAGAATCTCTTGCTGCAGACGGTGCAGTAAGTGGCAGTGACTTTGTTCTGCTCCTCTGCGACGGCCCTCTGCGCTAGGACTCTCTCCTGGAAATTCTCTGCCGTGACGGGGGGCATGTCTGCGACCTTGCGCTTGAGGTTGTACCTGTGCCAGTCCGTCTTGTAGTGGGCACGCTGCATGTCAGCATCCTTGAACGCCACGCGGCAGGTGATGCACGTGTAGGTTGCCATTACTGCAAAGCAGGGGCAAGAGAAAGAGGGGAAAAACTGTAATAATTGTGCTAATAAAGACAACCCCGAGGAAGAGCAGGTCAGAACAACATCAGCAAGGAGCTTAAGGGAGAGGTTCTGGCACAGGTCTGTGCACTAAACACGTACCAGAATGAGCAAGAAAACGCAAGGCTCAGTTATTGCTATGAGACATTACTCACCCGGCAGCAGCCTCTGAGCAACCCCGCAGTGACCCAGCACCCACAGGACTTGTCAGCTGCCAGGCACAGAATGAGAAAATGGTTCCTGGTCCAAAGGGCAGCATGCAGAAAGCTCTGCACTTTTCATCAAACATCACAAACTGAGTATTTCCATAAACCCTGTATTACGCTAACTATAGGCTTCTCAAGACAGCAATGATTACACCAAAATCAGAGTAAATGCGGGAAAAAAAAAAAAATCATACCCATTTTGGAGCGGTGTTTGTGCAGTGAACACCGCCTTTTACCACTCAGCATTGTTAGCTACCCTGGTGAGGCACTCGCACAGAATCACAGGATGGCTGCAGTTGGAAGGGACCTCTAAGAGTTCATCTAGTCCAACCCCCTGCTCCAGCAGGGACACCCAGAGCACGGGGCACAGGGTGACATCCAGGTGGGTTTGCAAGATCTCCAGAGAAGGAGGTTCCACAGCCTCCCTGGGCAGCCTGTTCTAGTGCTCTGTCACCCTTACAGGAAAGAAGTTCTTCCTCATATGGACATGGAACTTCCTGTGTTTGAATTTGTTCCAATTACTCCTTGTCCTGTCACTGGCCACCACGGCGAAGAGTCTGGTCCCATCCTCTTTAGATTCTCCCTTCAAGTATTTGCACATGTTATTCACATCCCCTCTCGATCTTCTCTTCTCCAAGCTAAACAGGCCCAGCTCGGTCAGTCTGTATCTGGCATCTGCATCCACTGCCAAGTCCCACTCTGCTTCGTTTCCCCGCCATCCCAACCCGCTGCATTACCAGGACAACCACAAAACACAGGCAGAGATAGACACTGCAGAACAAGGCAGTGGATACTTTCCAAAATGCCAGTTCTCTGGAGGAAGGGAGCTCTTACTTTATTCTCGCTCCTATCTGTACATATAGGATGACAGAAAATACACCAGCAAAATATAAAGAACAGGGCATCTTATTTGAAGCACAGAATGAAACCATTATATTAAACAGAATTTAATATTTCAAGGAGGACAAAAAGGTATTTGTTGACAACCGAGAAATTCCTAGTGTTTCCTAAAGTATTTCCCTCCTACCGGCACATTTCCCTATTCAGGCACAAGGGAGTATTTACTGCTATAAATCAACAGATGCAGGACCATGACTGCAGTCAGCATCATGAACTCCTTTCAGAAACCCCCGGGGGTAGAACAATTTGGTCTATTCCAACATATTTACGGAGCAGCTACACCGTTCACAGAATGGTTTTGGAATGAGCCCAAAAATCCTTTGTCAGATTAAAAGAATAAGCACATAACACTAAAAAAAAAAAAAAA
>VZSV01000196.1:771244-830657 GCA_013398735.1 Nothocercus julius | reverse complement strand
CCGTTTTACGCTCCCCGCTAAGGGATCCAGCAGCGCCCAACGACTGCGTTTTCCTAGGATTTTCTTCCCTTTGGAGCGGGGCAAGCCGAGCTCCGTGTCCGAAAAAGATTTCAAAATCACCAGAGCTAGGATTAATGTTTATTCAGTACGACCCAACACGCTATTAAACAGTGGTTCACATCAGATAAGAAAAGGAATAAACGAAACGAGTGCCAAAAACTTTTTTTCTTTTGCCTTTTTTCTTCCTCCTATTTCAAGAACAAATATACAATTAGATATAATGAAAGATAAAAACTAACATATTTATTAAATGGTCTTACAAACAATCATTATAATAATTGTATGTTTATAAAACAGTAATCAGGTTAGGTAAAGTGCTGCAAAGTATTTTAAATAAAGACATTTTGTAGTTTTCCAGTTTCTGGTTACCTGCATAGATGTCACCTACAGATTGCTACGTTGGTTTTACGAACAGACCACAGTGTGAATTTGTTCTGAATGGTTAGATAAACAGTCTGGAAAAAAGTGCAAAACGAACAAAAAGCAAATAAAACTTTAGTATCTTGAAATCCTATTACTTTGGATTAAAAAAAAATCCCCCCCTCCCCTTCCATGGTGCTGAATAACTTTGTTCTAGAACAAATCAAAAGATTGTAAGTAAGTGCATATATAGTACATATACATGGAAAAGTTTCCCGTGTTTCAGTAGGCGCTTTTACTCTGGATTTAACACAACTGACGCCACCAGGTGAACAACTGTGACTCAGCCTATAGGTGCAATCATGCACAAGGATTTCCCGAGTCCGAAGGGCCACAGATCTTGTCCTAATGTAGATCTAAGTGTGGGTTTTGGGGGTACTGGGTACATGAAGAAGTCAAGTGAAGCAAGGCAGGGTGAATGTTAAGCATGCTACTGGATAAAAAAACGCAATATATATACCACATAATATATATTATTTATGTATATGGTATCTTGAATTTACCACAAGAGCAGGGCAGGCATGTATGCGGATAGGGTACCCTACCCATCCCAGTGCAAGATCCTGTGCCGCATCACCTCGTGGTAACGTGCTCACGTACCCTTTTCTCTTCCATACACACCTTTATGCCGACTGTACTGGCTCTCACCCAAGATCGTATCAAAGCAAGCTGGCCATGTAACAAACACATATTTTAAAACTATGTACCTCATATTTGCTTGCCTTTTTCCCTACCCTTTTGTTTAGTTTTGGGAGATGGGCACATTACAAGACAGCTTTGTGGGAAGGAAGCTGTGCACCATCGGTGGATTAAGGAACAGGAATACTTCAGCAACTGCTATTTTGTGGCTGCTGTTAGAATACAGCAAATTAAGGTTCCTCACGTCATTTCCAAACAAACACAGTGTCGAAGGGATCTTATAAAGGAAATAAACCTTTTCTTTGCTTTAAACTATGAAACTATCAGTAGTGGAATGTATTATAGCTGAGCAAAGTGTTTCCTGTGTGCAGTTGTTTGAGAGAAAAGAGATAATCTCAGCAGGCATTATTGGCAGAAAATTAAGCATCTTTCTGCTATTTTAGGAGGCACATTAAATGTTATGAAATTGCCTCCTTCCTATTACACAGTATATGGGGGCTTGAATAAAAAATATTATATAATAACTACCATGAAAACAGGAAAAGAAAATTCTGAAGGACACTCCAGTAAGAAGTTATGCCTCTAAACTCTGATGGTTTGCTTCTTAAAGTTAGTTTTACTTTCTGTAATGATTTAAGAGTTATCTTGGAGAAAAAAAAAAAAAAAAAAAACGTACTTTTCTATGTTGAAACCAGAAAATGGATCATTTACAAAAAGTCTGAGAAACTCCCCCAACTGCTTTTCCTTCTTGATGGAAATTATTACTCTAGAAAAGTGCCCGTGCACTATATCCTTTTATAACCACAAGTAGTCTTCGTAAAACAACACTAAAGTGCATGCTGTCCTAACACCACTATTGACAGCAAGGCTAGAAGCCTCATCCATCCACTTAATAAAAAATCTTGTTAAGGATTGCTCCCTCCACAATTTCTTCCTGTCTTGTAGTCAACTTAATCTTCTTGTACCAGTACGCTCGTACAGGAAACACACTTGGTTTAGCTATTCTATAAAGTTTCATCAACAACTTACAAATTACACTTTTCTAGGCATACAGATTGTTCTAAATGCATAGCAAGGAAACTGTTTTTAACTCATCCAAAAATGTAAATGGCATTACACTCACTGATTTCCCAGCAAACCTGTTTTTATTTAGTTCTTCAAATGGGAAGGACAGACGGGGAAAGGAAACTTAATAACTAACACTGTGGAAGTCATGTGGCCCTATTTTTTTAATCATTTCCATATACTTGCATTTCATGTTATGATGATATAATTTCAAAAGCTGCATCTTGCAGACTCTGGATCCAGCTTCCACTTATTTCATAATGGATTTGATAATGAAGGCACAGGCTCACTTTTGTACTGATAAAGGACAGCAAACACAGTCAATATGCATTACTGACACAAAAGCACAAGCAACAATAAAGCTAATGTCAAAAAAACTCATCATTTTTTCCTTTAGCCACAATATTTTTGGCCATCTGCCTATTTTTTTTTTTCACCTCAGAAAGCAAAACGAATTAAAATGGACTCAACTTCAAACACAGGTTTACCTATACATATGTTAGTGGAAGATTTTTATAAACTGGGCTGTACTTTCTGAGGGTCCTAGATGACATTAGTCACCTCTTAAAATGCCAGCAAATAGAAAATCACTTCAGTAGTATTAGCAGCTGACATGGTCCCTCAACTCTGCTAACAGTTTACATCACATTAATAAAACTAATTTTACTTCTTCCTATTTCTTTGTTTACTATTGCTTGGTATTACATTTCAGTTTTGTTACAGGTGAACAAAAAACACTAGAAAAAGTTAAATAAAGTACTTGCTTAAGATCCCATGCCAGTCACTGAGCACGTGTGGAGTTTAAAATGGCAAATAACTTAAGTTCTGGCTTTGTTTGCTTTAAAGTACACACTAAGAGGAAGATTCTGAGTGTCTTCTGTAGCAACTGATCTCAATGGATACTTCAAGTACTTTTAAAAAATACAACTTGCAAGACAGCTTTAGTTGCAGCTGTCTCAGAAAAAAAAATACCCACAAATTAAGGAAGTGGCAGCTAAAAAAGCCTTTTGTTTTACCTCTAACTTTCACAGCTTCCTTATTCCAAACGAGAAGTTCTCCCACCTGCTCCCTCCTCCCAAATGTTGTTCAGTTGACAGGATGTCAACAGTATTAAATGTGACAATGTACTGGCTGACTTCACAGGTGCAATACTGCCAGCAATCACTCTTTGGGGAACACAGCAGGTGGTCAGTCAAACAGCATGCCACTTAGTAACACTACAAGCCTAAAAAAGCAAAAAGTTGGAAATGCATCACCATATCCAAGTAAAAAAAAGCTTTTAAGTATAAAATCAATTTTTTTGATGGCATTGCACACATCTTTAACTGACAGTTCTGCTGGTTAATGTGTTTCATGAATATTAGATATACCATATATAATGGTAACAGCAGGGATTTCGACTTTTCTGTATGATTGAAAGAGGCAAAATTTAGTTACTCTCATTGCAATCCTGTCATAACTTACCTTAGTGTGTGAATCATTAATTGTATTATATGGCTAACAACCAAGAATTACAAAAACTACAAATGCTGAAAATTTGGCGCAGGACCCAAAATTACATGTTTGGCAAAAAGATAAAAAGTTCCCCCAAATTCTTTTGACCATCTGGCCTCCAACACTCAACTGCAGTGGATAGATAATTCATTTCCATGCTATTACATTGAGGTATGAACTACCAAAAACATTACACTATCAGGATCAGCTGATATTATCCAGTTAATTCACTCTGTATAAGGGAATTACAACACACCTAAAGTGATAGTTAAAGCTTACAGCTCAGAACTTTTTTTTTTTTTTTTTTTTCTTTTTTTTTTTTTTTTTTTTTTGCATTTGATTTTTGTGTGTTTTATATTTCATTTCTTCTACATTACTAGCTCTAATTTCCAAGTTAATGACTTCCAAGCAGATTTGAAAGGAAGCCTGAAGATTTCTTCTTCTCCTGGGATTCTGCTTCTTGGCCTTGTGAAAGTCCCAATTCTTTCTCAATCTGCTCAAGCTCAGACTGGTCAAGCAGTTCAAAATCATCACCTTCTTCTGTGTCTGTCTCCTCACTCAAACTGGGTGCTGCGTGTGAGGCTGCTTGCTGTGCGGACTGCAACTGGTCTTTGATGGCAGCAGACACTGCAGCTGCAATGACATCCCCAGCAATTCCACTCACTAAATTAAAGGTTTGGTCACTGGTCAAAGGCAAGGAGAGCCCTGCAGTGGATGGTCTCTCTTTCCCCTGCCTGGAAGAGTGATCCATCTTCAAACATGTTTGTTCTTTTCTCCTTTTCTGCTGGATGGGCATACCAATGCTTGAGTCGTCGTCATCGTTTGTTCCTGCACCATTTTCTAAAGAAGGAAATTCTGCAAGATCTCTAGCGAAAGCTTCTTCATGATCACTAGGTCGGTCAAAATCTATTATAGGATTAATAGAAAGAAACACAATTAACAAACAGGAAAGACTTTCAAACAATAGCCAAATGTAAAAATACAGTTAGAAAGGAGGTTCCCTTCAAATATATTTACTAATCCATAGCCTACTGATTTAATGCAGAAGGACCTTATGTTACATCTAAAATAAAATGGTTCTGAGATCACAGATCTAGTACTTCAAATTGTCTGGAATCAACCTGACTCAGAATTTGAATTCATGTTGCCTGAGCCAATCACCAGTCCCATTGAAAATGTCAGACTAAATGTAAAAAGAAGCAGACAAAGAAAAACCCAAAACAGAATGTCCTTTTAGTTAAATTAGGCTATCTATTTCAGTCAAGCCATAGTTCTTAAGTTTTCTACTTAGATTATTTTGCAATATTTAGGTACAGGTTGGGTAACTATTTGGGGATAAATCTTTCCAATAATATTCCAGGAAAACATTTTTTTAAATGCAAATGTTTAGCACAGCATCAACCACACAAAGTTCTAAAATATATAATGTAACAGTATGTCTTTAAATTCCTATACTTAAATTTCTAATCCTATATTCCAGAATATGTATGAATTACAAATATGTAAGCATGTGTCAATGTAACACAAGCATTTAATACACAGGTAGGATAAAGAATGATTGTTTAAATGATTTAATAAAATCTAAAAACCAATTTAAAGACTTAACTTTTTTTTCTTTTTTTTTTTGCTTTCACATCCAATACTTGTAATAAATGGGAAAGAGAAAATGGAAACACTACAGATGACCAGTATAGTTTCAAATTTTCCACAGGATAAAAAGTAAAATGTAAACATAAACTGATTAAAGATTTGATTTCAAGAGATGTATTAATGGCACCGTATTTATTATCAGAAATGGGCAAAACACATATTGACATACATGGCCTATGGAACAGGCTCGAAGCAGCATAATAACAAAATACTTCTTTCTAGTAGGCAGTATTTGAATGAGAAGGTAAAAAAATAATTACTTTGAACTTACTTTCTATGAAAACGAGCAATAGGAGCTTTCATATGGGCTAAGGAAATGAATCTTAAAGGTATATCCAATGTGTCATCTTCTCCTTCGTCTTTAGAAAAGACAGGATGACAAGACAAGAAGGAAGGGTTGTGTTGTGTGCAAAGTGTTAGCTCAAAGGCACAGAGCCTTCCCCAATGATGAGCCAGTTTGACCCTATGGGTAAAGACCAGAGGACAGACCAAGACGAGCAACATCATGGTAGGCATCTGTCTGATCACGAGGAGGAACATGGGCGAAGCCTTCTTGAGGCCCTCCAAGTCACCACAGGAGATTTTCACCAACGCCATATATGCTGGAAGGACAATACAGCTGGTACAAGAAATCCAGGTTTCTTTAGTGTGCTGAAGACAGTTATTTCGCAAGCTGACCCAGGAAGGCATTCTGCTAGGCCTGTTATTCAGCAAGCAAGAGGACTGTAGTGACCACAAGATTGTAGAGTTTAAAATCTTACAGGAGTGAGCAAGAGAGGAGTAGCAGAATCATCATCCTGGATTTCAAGAGCGATTTCAGTTTGTCCAGAAATCTGCTTGGCAGGTTGCTATGGGAGGCAGCCCTGGAGTGCAAAGGAGAGCTGGTTGATTTTCAAAGAGAGCCTCCTCAAAGCATAGGAAGAGGCTATCCCTGCAGAAGGTTGAGCAGCCCAGCACTGACGAGGAGGGAACTTCTGATTGAGCTAAAGAAGGGACACAGAAGGAGCAAGCATGGACAGCCTGTACCTGGGAGGAACACAAAGACATTGCCAGTGCAGGTAGCAACAGTGTTAGGGAAGCTAAAGCTCAGCTTCACATTGGTGAGGCAATCTGGCATGTGTGGGGTTATATTTCATGTGCTGGGTGGCACTTCATCAGAGGGATCTGAAGGGCTGAAGAAAATGGGGAAGAAAGAACATCTTGACACAAGCGTGAAGTCCCACATCTAGGATGGAATCAACCTCATGTAACAGTACAAGCTGAGGGCCAACTAGACAGCAAGCAGCTTTGAAAGAAAACACCTGGATGTCCTTCAGGACAGCAAGTCAGCACACATGCCCTTACAGCAAAAGCGGCCAACCATATACTGAGCTTATTAGCAAAAGTAAAGTCAGCAAGTCAGTGAAAGTGCTTATTCTCCTATATTCAGAACTTGAGAGAGCACATTTGGGGTACTTTTTGGAGGCTGCGTTTGGAGGTCAGCTTTGACCTCTCCAGCACAAGTGAAACAAATTAATCTCCTGGTGAGCCAGCATGATGAGCAGGGAGCTACAGCACATGACATATGAGGAGATGGTGAGAAAAGGGAGTTTGCTCAGCTTTAAGAAGGCAAAGGGGGAAGTATAGAGAAGAAGAAGTATGAGAAGATGAAGCCTGACTCTTCTCTGAGGTGCACAATGGAAGGATGAGGGTAGATCAACATCAGCTGGAATATGGGAAATTTCAACTCAATTTAAGGAAAAAGTTCTTCACTATGAGGGTGTTCATCACTTGATATACTCAAAATGCATCCCGATGCAGCCCTGAGCAAATTATCTAGTTGAACCTGCTTTGAATAGGAGCTTGGAGTTGACAAACTCCAAACGCCCATTCTAACCTATGTTTCTGTGGTTGTATGATGCTGTCTGATCACAACTTTAAATGTTAAAGAGTAATTAAAAATAATTAGTCATTTATAATGTTGACACATAATATCTCTCTAAGTGTAATTAATAAGAGGAGAAATGTAAGACCAGCAGAGCAACAACCCCCCTCCACATGATTTCACCAAACTACTGTTGTTTCTAATCTTCGTTAAGGCAAAGAACTGGGAGGAAGGTCATAACCTACAGATCTGGCCTTAAAAAATAGATACTTGGGGATCTCTTCCTTAAATTAGTCTTCTCAGCTTGTTTGGGCTCATTACTCACTGCCTTCACCAGCATTCTGGTATCCAGAGCTTAAGTATGCTTTCTTTAATGGACTGTTGCTCAACTTGAGGTACCCACTTCTTAAGCACCACCTTTTTTTTTCTTTTCACATAGTTTAGTTTATCCCAGAGTATTATTACCAGTTTAAATGACTTGGTGGAAGACAGTAATAAATCTGGCACGCACTCAATGTCCTTGTTTTACCCACAGCTATTTATTTAGATTTTCCCAGATGTGTTTCATTACTTTTAAGAAAAAGATAGCTTTTACACAAGATAATAAGATAAAAAACACAGAACAAAACAATAATAATAAAAAGAGCTACTGGAATGAATTTTAAATTCACCAGTAAAAAACTGTATCTCAAATTCTTTAATAATTTCCAGATAACTTACAAACTTACAAGTCTGCAATTAATTGATGAAATAAATAAAGCCATTACATACCCTCAGATGTGTCTGTCTGTGGAGAATAACCCTCAGATAAGTTAAAGGTCCCATTATCGGTCCAAGAGACTTCTGATACATCTGTGTCAGACACTGATAGCTCTTTGGCAACAACTGCAGGACTAACCTAGACATAAAAGAGCCCCATACATGGCATTCTTATACTCAAAGAAGTCTCGCTACAAGAAGCCAATGTTCAGATAACAAAATAAGTGTATCTTGCATGTGACAGAAAAATAATTTGTCCACTGTTTAAACTTTAGATGTAGAAACATGGTCACAATTGGAGCATGAATACTTAAGAGTATACTTTCTTCTTTATGATTCAGAACTCTAGTATACTACAGAAGGATGGAAAACTCTAGCTTTTAAAATTTATATTTTAAATCTCAAAAAATATATGTATACTTTAAAATATTGTATTTATTCTTAAAGTAAATTCTTACTGTAATGAAAGCAGACTGATCCTGCAAATATAAACTGTGTGTATAAAATACATGTAAAGAAGTGCATAAACTAGGATCAAAATAAAAACATCAGACAATCAGAATTTAGATAATTCAAAAAATCACTATCTTCTATCGGTTTATCAAGCAGTATTCAGTTATGTAAGCTACAAATTTTTATCCAATGGGAGATATATTTTTTCAGAATATAAAAACATCTTTAAGGTGATCAATTTCAAAGTCAGATTCTGGATACTGCTGATTTCATACTGCAAGAGAATTCCCATAAATTCGATTCTTTAAAATACCAAATTATCAGTATTCTAATGGAAAATCCTTCGACATACAATTATTAAGAATAATAACAGAGAAATGAAATATTATAGTGTTCTCATACGTATCTAGAAAGATATTTGTAGGCATTATCAGACAACTGATTATGCACGTCTGACAAATTGCAGGTTATCCATGAATGTTTCCATTTTATACATTGATATGACAGTAACTAGCTGCAGTTCCACTGTGGTAATTAAAAAGGCTGCATTTGCTATGAAACTCTTGTTTAATTGTTCTGTAGCAAATACAAAACAAACACATTTTCCATTTCGTAGGTCACAGAAACCATTCTGACCTCTGCAGGCCAGAAGTCACAATATAAGTGCAAGAAGTTAATTAGTGTAAGTCTAAAGATGGATACTGTCAATCACTTTCAAAATATATTGTTCAGGAACAGTCTTCCTCTGGGCAGGGAAAAGTCTTCAATGAAAAACAGAGACAGCAGTCTAGATAGTCTGTATTTACTACACAGATATTAAAAACAAGAGTCACCTTAGGACACAGAGCTGATATGTCTAATTCACTGTCATCTTCTGTGAGTTTTGTTTTTGCTGCTTCTGAAACAACAAAATAATTTTCGTCGTATTAGTGCACTTCCTGGTTCCTTTTTTTTTTTTTTTTTGCCACAGCTTGAATAGGACAATAAAACTGATATGAAGTAGGGGCACGTAAAAGACTGACTGAGGCCGGGTATTTATCAAAATACATTACGTAGCAGATAAAATAGAAGAAAGAATATTTAAAATACCTTCCAACACATTCATCTGCCTGTATTGCACATACTGCTTTCAAAAAGTCTCTGTTACTCATGTGATCTGACAACATCTATTTATCCATCTAATGACACCATCAGTAAAAAGCACAGCTGCAACATACTGTTAGGTAGTATGGTCATATTCCACTACATTACTTTTACACAAAAATGTATAATTCTCTGGAAAACTACACGCAATTTCCATCCACAAAACTTTTTTTTTTTTCTTTTTGCTTCCAGTTTCCCTGCATTTATATTCAAATATGTGCAAGAAGCATCCTCTGGAGTCTGGTAGAATGATGCTCCTAATACAGAGAAACACAAATTCTGTCTCATTTCTTCTCTCTAGCTGAGAAGAATTTCAGGAATATTATAAACCAGTATAAGCCAGTAATGCTGAAAAATAAAGTCCTACTATTCCTGGTTGCCTATTTTTTCAGCTTGTCATTTCCTCTCTTGTGCAGCAAGAGTTTGTGAACCCACAGGGTGAAGCAGAGTGGGGAACTTATGTATCAAGAAAAAATATTTTTTTCTTGAAGCAGATTTATTATTTAAAATCTAAAGGACTCCAATTTCATAAAAATTTCAAATGAGATAGGTAAGACTTTGCTTTTTGTTGATTTCCCCTCTAAGTGAAAAAATTGATTAATTTACAGCTATTACTGTATTACAGTCCTTAAAGGCTTACTGAGTATTTGGGGAAGACAACACCATTTCTCTTTTTTCCTGTTGCAGTTGGGAGACAAGGCGAGGCAAACTCAGATGCTAGAACAGAATTCACTTCCTGCCAATTCTGTGATGTGCTAATCTGGTCTTCCTGGGGAGTTCTCTCTCCTGCATGAGTCTTCCTTATCTAAATAACCATCACCATTTCATGCTTTATAGCCAGTAGTTTTTCTGAAAATCTTCAAGTGTTATGGTGAACTAAGTATAATGAGAACCATCAGTCCTGCCTTGTTTCCTTCCATGAAATCATTCTTTACTATTCCCAGACCTCCAACATATACGATTATGTATTACATAGCCTTAATAAGCTAAGAGTTTCGTCAAATTCAAATATTTGAGTTAGAAGTAACTTTATATTTGGCTTCACAAAACAAGCCAAAATGTCTACAGGAAGAGTAATTTTTTCTCTGCATGTATAGAAATACATTATTTGGAACTGTACTTAATTACTCACCAGACCTCTCTTTTTTCTTCTGGTTGATATATTCCACTATTCCAAAGTCCAGTTTCATCAGAACAGACTTAATTTTGCCGCACACTTTCTGTCCAAATTCATTGCACTTGAAGAAGGGACATAAAAAGGCACACAATACTGTCATAAAAATGAAGACAGAAATAGAAACTGTTATTGAAATATCACTTTATAAAAAGTAACTAAGTAAAGACTATAAATTTGCACGAGATAACAAAACTATTAGTTTTATGCAATACAGAAATGCTTATGCCAGAGGAGCCGTTAATGCCAAGTCCAGTTTCTTGGAAGTATTCACATTCATCACAGAAAACTGCATTATATTCAGATCTTTTAACACCTTTCATATTTTGTTGATCACAAAACTTGACAGTATAAATTATTTTGAAGTATTCAAGTTTAGAAAGTATAAAATCACTACTATGGATGCCATCTTTTCTAAATCTGTTGCAACTTGCAGGGATAGTATGTGTTTCCACACACATTTCTAAACTCTGTTACATTCACATCATTTGCAAGAGATGTATCATTTCCAGGAGGGGAAAAAGAAGAGGTAGAGTCTGTTTGTACAGAATCATTTCTCTCTTGTATCATTCCTACGTTCAACCTCTTCTGACTTCCTACAAATTATGAACGTTTCATTCTGAAGAAAAACAAATCATTTGCACATGCTTTTTCAATGTCAAAATACACAATCTTTCTCTATAGCATTATTTATATATAAAATATATATTAATATATATTATAAATAGTATCATATATGTGCTCTATAATCTTTTAATTGAAGTCAATTAATAATTTGTTAAAAATAAATAAAATACATATTTTCAGGATGAGGCACAGTAGTGGATATCCAGTTTTCCTGTCCAATTCAATAATTTTGCTATTACAAACCACTGTTCTCAAAGCTTTTCTTTCCACTTGGGTCTGCGTAACAGCTGCGCTTGCTTCATTCTCATTCTTCTTCACCATATGCATTTATTTTTCTCATATCCTTTTACTCAGTGCCTGAACGGCTGTGTTTATCTGCTTGGAAAAGGTTCAATTTGAGAAAACTTTTTTTTTTTTTTTTTTTTTTTTTTTTACATCTACGACAGGAAGTCTTCCACGGTTTTAGATATATTTTGTTCACACTGTAGGACAATTTTTTACCACTAGTAGTACAGCCAATATATTAACCGGTCAACAGTTGTATCTGAGATCACGATTATTCCTACTTGTATTGGCTATGCTATTCTGTGAGAAGGATTAAACTACAAAAAAAGGAAGGCCAATTTATTTTTGCACGGCAATGACTACACAATAATTCATTCTCCAGAGATGTTGTACAGCCTCCTTCTCTGGAGACACTTAAAACTAGCTTGGACACGATCCTGGGCCATGTGCTCTAGGTGACCCTGCATGTGCAGGGATGATCTCCAGAGGTCCCTTCCAACCTCAACCATTCTGTGGTTCTGTGATTCTGTTTTGACACACATATAATCAACCTGAAACACTTAATTAATCTTTTTTCTCCTTTTTCCATCCTTGTTCAGTTGTGTACTGGTATGTTCTTGGTGAAAGGAAGAGATATCTTTTTTTTGTCCTTCATCATTTCATCATCATCTTGTTTTCAATTTGAAAAGGAAAATTAAATTTGCACACTCACATATATGGAGGCATAATACTTATGTGCATTCAATTGAATAATGTAATAGTTGTGAGACAAAATAAAAAAAAAGTAGTAATAGGATCATTTCTGAAAAAAAAAGGGATTTCTTGTCACTAAAAAATAGTTTAGCATCTACCCCCAGCGTCTGGGGACACTGACTTCCCCTGTTGTAAGACAAGAACATCTGTGACTAAAACAAAAATGACTGATAGAGTAAACAAAGTTCACTCTGATACGCTTCTCATATTCTAGTCCGCATTAGGGAAAAACGGTTTCTACAGTAACGGAAAAATAACTATTTTTATTAATTTATATAGTATCTGAAAAAAACTGCAAGGGGTAACTTACGATCATGGTAACATTTATCTTTATCTTGCTATAGATTAACAGCTCTACCTGAGACATGCAAAGTCACACTGCACTAGGATCAATAGGCTGAAAAGAATTGTAAACTGAATGCCATATGACAAATGACACACGTCAAAAAACACACATATAAATAGAAAAGTGAAATATACTCCTTATAAAGAGATCAAATAAGGAATAAACCACACACATAAATCATGACTTAAAAATTGAAAAGAGTATACTTACGCAGAACATAGGAGAGGACAACACCAGGAATGTAACTTCCCAAAACGGTGAAAAATGTACATATACTGCAGACTAGTAGGCAAAACTGACAAAAGACATTAAAATTGTCCATTAACTATTTAACATTTCCATTGTTGTAAACATTTAATCATTTTGTGAAAAGAAACATTCTCCAAAATGTTGCATTATAAATGGAATGTGGAAAGTGGCAAAATAAATAAGTTTCTTAAAATTAGAAAGTACTGGAATGTTTCTTGTGCAAATAAGCAAACAATGCTTTTTGAGTAATCAAAAGTACACTCCTCTCTATTATAAGAATATGTTATTTTTATTTACTTCTTACAAAAATGTAACAAGCTTATGCTTAACACTAAATTATTAGAAATTCCTTCACTTCCTTTATACAAAAAGGCTTAAGAGTTACATGCAGGACACAAAACAAATTATTAACTGAAATATTACCATGCACATTTGCTCCATACATAAAAAAGACAAAAAGCCCTCTCCTCTGTTGCATTGCTTCACAGGAACTGTTTTCTCCTGTACAATGCTAAGCACCTCTGGATGCTTGTTGGTCTCCCTAGCAAGCCCGTAACGACAGGACTCCACTGAATTTAAAATATTAAATATGAGATTCAGCCTCTGCTGTGGTTGAGATATACGGTTTAGCTTTCTCAACACTGCACAACTCTGAGTATAGAATCAATTTGTTGAAAATTTCCAAAAAAATCTTTGGAACTAAGTTGCTTGGGCAATTTGAAGAAATTTTACACACAGCATCAGTGCATATTTTGCTTGTAATTGCAACAGTAATGACCTAGCTCAGACAATGAGGATGTACCATCAGTATTAGCTTTTCTAAATCAGGAGTACAATATGTTTTAAAGATACAATTACTGTATCATTTTACTGCAAGATAAAATTTGGCATCTGTGTAAACTGATAATGCATTTTCTTATCATTATATGCCTATTTCTTTTATATTCAACTTTATTATCTTTTATATATAATAATTCCTTTTTAAATAATATATACTTCTTCGAAACGTATTTCACCCTGGTGCCTGACTGTATTTTCAGTCTAAATTCATAATATTGAATACTGTACTCCTACATACTTCCAATCTTTTAATTGTGGAGGGCTTGTTACCATGAAAAACTTCAACAGCAAAGCCTCCTCCCCAATCCTAAATTTTTTAATTTACCAACACATCTGTAAAAATGGATATCTACTTTTTTCCACTATTGTTGCCATAATATATTGCTATTATAGCTGGTTCCATGATTAGTACTTTTTCTCTGAAAAAAATGCTTCTCAATATTTGTCTAGAATAACATAATACCTGCTTCCTACTAGGAAAGAGTAAATCTTACTCTTGGCTAAGGCTCAGTCCACTTCAATCTTTCCAGCAAAAAATCTACTGTACCTCTATGGAAGAAAAATTACCACAATAAAATATGAAGGATTACACTCTATTTTGTATCTTGCAGCTATTCTGAAAACTACAATTATTTGGGGGTGGGGGAAGCATATATATGTTTAGCAATCTGCAATGTTTTCTGCTTTTAGTAGTTTTATTAAACTGTGTTATTTCATATCTCTAGTTCTTTGAAATGACTGATGAAGTTCCATCAGCTTACAGGGGGAAGGACTGTACTGCTATAAACTTTATAAGCACCTTTTCTCACAGATGACCTATCTACATGCTGCACAATCTCACAACTGAATGTATCTCAGTTTCTTTTTTTTTAAATCTGTCTTACCTTTTCATTAAACAATTTCAAACTATTGATCTTACTTGTCAGTGCTTACCTTGCCAGGGTTTTGTTCCTTGAAGTGTGACATTTCTTGAAGAAATACAAATAAATTCATCAGTGCTTCTGAAATGCACTGATTTATTTTGGGTCTGTAGTCATGTCTAGAATTGATGACTTTCCAGCTGAATAAAACAAACAAGAAAAACCCATCAACATTAGTTAGAGCTCATATGGAAGCTGGAACTGGTTGAATACACTAGCAGGCATATCAGCTGTTACCTCTTGTTGGTATTTTTGCTAACATAATTGATCTTTAGCATTTATTTAATACTGTATTTCAATAAAGTTAATTATTAGAGATAAATCATATCGATAACATATACCCTCAAATTATCCGATGGCTGCTGCTTTGCTACAAACATCTGTGTTCATCTCTATATATTTCAGATTAGGCTATTTAAATCTTTTACAATAAGAAGGCACTTTTCGTACTCTGGCATTATACTATACACGAATCACCAAATTTCAGAAGATTATTCCTTGGAATTAGAGCTGTAGAAGCACAACAAACTAGTCCCAACTTAAGGGACTACTTTAATTCAGTAATTAAAAACAAAACAACACCAACAAAAGAAACCACCACATATGGGAACCCTAAATCTGTGCATGTATTGTAACCAATATTAGTCTTTATCTGCGTTGATAAAATCTTGATAATTCTACAAAAAAGTTGCTATCAACACTTCGCAATTTTGAGCAGAGATTTAAACTTTATTCAACTTATAAGTTTTTTAGGAATACAAATAATTTTGACAATATGAAACACTGAGTTCAAAGCAGAGTTGTAACCTGAATTAAGCAACAGAACTCCCAAATTTGTTTCTTTAGATTAATTTTTCTATAAAAATATATCACAGTGCTTTTCATAGCACCAGGATGGCCATACATATTAACGTATTTAATTTCATGCATATAGTCTTTGCGCTTTTTCTTTTTTTTTTAATCTTTGCAAACTACAGTAATCCTTAAGATATCATTATCCAGCTTACAAAAGAAAAAAAGTCTTCTGTAGTCTTGACATACATTTCCTTGCTGATTTTTTACTTTTTTATTATACTGGAATGATTGTTTCTAAGGTTTAAATTATGACTATTCAGTCTTTTTAAGAAAATAAAAAAATATATACCAAAGAGTTTGCTGAAAAATCTAGGAAGAATATGTATCTAATTTTGGAATAAGTTTTGAGAATACCCAATTGAAAGGATCACATCTTACAGCTTTCTGGATAAGCAGATAAAAACATCTGAAGCAAACGTGTTTTACGAAACAAAATGAAAGGCAAAACATAGCACCAGCACAAAGTATGGGAACACCCCTATGCCAGCTTCCGGAGCCCAAAATAAAAGTTGCACCAGTTTTACAAAATTAGCTTTTGCATAGGTGCCTGTTCAGCACACACACTTTGGATGAGACTGAACGCCAGCATCTCACAGAACATCCCAGGGCCATTCTGCTCTGATACAGAATCTATTAAGTGCCCCATGCCTCACTTTGCATCTACGGTACATTTTCATCACAGATGGATCCAACTGCAGGATGAACCCCAAACTGTATCACAAACCCTCCAAAGTACAAGAGTTGGGGAGCCCTGGTAAGAAAATAGAGAGGGATTATCAAATCAAAATGCCTACCCCTATTTCCAAAGAATTATTTGCCTTCTGAGCTGCTAAGGCAGCAGGAAGGTCCAGGCAGCAGCTCTTACTCTTATTCAGGGTACAGATACTTTGGAAAGCTCCCCAAATAGCTTAAATTTTAGCAAGCATCAGTGAGCGACTAATGGGACTTTTGTTACATTTCATCCTGCATAAATGTGGTTCTCTGAAGCAACATTTAAGCATCTGCTCTCAAATGTGCTTGGTATCAAACAGCACTTGATATTATTTGATATTTGGTAAGAAGCTAGAACATTTTAAATTATTTTAAAATCTTCAAAACAGGCATGTCAATGTTATTCTTGTTCATCACCGGATTGCAAGTAAACATGACTATGTTTACTGGCACACAGGGTAGGAGGAAGAAGCTCTTGTGCGCAGTGGGACTTTCCTTGTCTGAATGCTGGCTAGCAGGTAGCTTTCACCTACCCTCTCTATCAAACACATGTAAACTTCTGCTGTACTGTTTTTTTTACTAGCAGTTATGACTAGTTTCGTTCTTTCTTACCAATCAAATGCCATGTTATTTCCTCATATAAGCTTATAAATGCCTCTGCTTTCCTGATCTAGGGAAAGCTCTGGAAATGGCAAAGTTTTTCAGAGCCAAGTTTTGTATTTCTGCAAGTTCTGTATTTCTGTGCACCTGCACAGCAGCAGTGCTGCCCATGGACTGTTGATCGCCCCAGCTCATGTGTTATATTGGAGTTTTGTTTCTATAAATGACAGACTCATGGTGCATAGTTCATTTCAGACTACTGCTTTTTTAATTTGCTAAGCAGTTAGCATTTTTCAAAACAGATGCAACTACCTCTATAGCAAATTTAATTGTATCAAAATAGGTTTCTGTTTTTCTTGTAAATATTTCACAGATAAGAATTATCCCTAACAATTAGCTCACAAGCCTGCAGAAATCCACAACCCAAAAGTTAAAAATGCTGCTTAAAGATTTTTTGCTCTCTTACTTTTTTACTTCCTTTACTTACTATGTTTTTACTTCCCTGTTGTCTAAGAAATGAAAGTGTATAGCAATATTCTAATATGGGCAGGAGCTTATACAGTATTTCCACAAAGAACTTCAATGAAGATCTTTCCAGCAGGAGGAATAAATTTATAGCCCAAAGAGATAACATTTTAAAGGAAATGAATTTGGATTCTGGGAATGATTCCCTTGAAATGTACACGTATAATTTTACTGGCTACATGAGACACATAGCTTTCTTTGTAAAATATAAACCTCTGACAAGCTTCTTCAAGCGGGGCTGAGATTATAGAGAGGCACTGCACTGAAAGGGAAGTGATCTTTCACCAGCGGTGTGCTTTATCACACAACTTTGACAGGACACAAATACACTAGCATAGCAATGAAGGGAAAGTTATTAGAAGGGTCCAATGACATAAAAAATGCCCTTAAAAAGGGCAGCAGTTTTGACAGAATCATGATAGCAAGTAAAATAACATAATCTGAGAAAAAACATAGTTAATCACATCACACCATTAAACTAAAAGAAGGGCTTTGGATTAAATTAAGTCATTCGGATTTGTGATCACAAATCAATAACAAAACTAGGCAAATGGTGGCTAGTTATATACTATAATACACACTTTATGCATAATGTATAGGTATATGGTATATACTATATACATTACGTCTGACATTACACTTAAATACCCAACAAAAAGAATGCTGTTTTCAGTTGTATAACCAAGATACATTCCTTCTTTTTTACAAATTGTGAGCAAACTAAAAGGAAAGTATGAATTTCACGCCCAGTGCCTCAGCAACATGAACAGTGCACTTGCACTTCATTCTCCTTGAAATCTTTGACTACACATTTCAGCCAAAGGCAGGACAACATGCCTGACATCCTACTCAGCCGCCTATCTGTGCCTAAAGCCACCTTTCCCTGTATTACAAGTTGCTCTTGTCTCTCCCAAAGCCACAGGATACAAAGGCTGACTTTGAACCGCGCTCTTCGCGCTAACTGCTGCCCACGGCTGCATCGGTGAATTCCTGCACACTTAGACATGAGCCCAGGAAGACTTTGGGATTCTTCTCCCCGCTGCCAATACCCATTCTGTTTTAGACACGGGCACATCAGGTATTTTGCTTTTTGTCGCACAGCAGGCATTGATGACTTGGAGCCGTTTTTGCTCGTGTACTTCCGACTGACAGGCGCCGGAGCTGAGGAGCTAACTTGGGCCGAAACGCAGCGCTCGCCCGCGCACACGCGCCGGCCCCCTCGGCGCTGTCTGCAAGCGCCGTGCGAGCCCTCGGCCGCCGGGGGGTGGCAGGGCAGCGCCGCACGGCGGCTCCGCGGGGCGGCCATTTCGGACGGCCGTGAGGCGGCAGGCGAGGCAGGGCCGTTCCTCCAACTCCTGCGCTGGTGCAGTACAGACCACGGCGAACCGAAGAGCCTCAACTGCCTAACGCCGGTGCAAGTTCGAAACTGCAACGGCTGCTTTGTTCCCGGCAGTGGTAAAGAAGTCTGATGTCTTCTTTTCCTCTGGCTTTACCACATACTCTGGATGAGGGCTTCCCCCCAGCCTTGAAAAGAAAAGAATTATCCGGAAGTCACAGGCTGCGAGTGTCGCGTCTCAGCCCAGATGGCTCCCCCCGACCAGGGGCGCGCAAGGTGCGCGGTGTGGCGCGTGGGTAGCTGCCCCAGGCAGAGGATGGCAGCGACAGCGTGAAGCAGCTCGCGGCGAACACCGCAAGGCAGCCGGAGGCACGAGGACAGAGCCCTGCTCCTGCGGGGGTGCCAACAGGACCTCCCGTGCGCCACCCGTGCGCCACACCGAGCCCGGCCTTCCTCCGCTTGATAGCTAGGGGCCTGACGAAAGTACTACACAAGCTTTTTTTTGTCTTATTAAAACCGTGGTTTTTAGGAATAGGTTATTCTCCTTCAAGAAACATTGTCCCTTGCTTTTGTAAATGTTCTGTGATATTAATAATATATATTCAAGAGCTGCCTCTTTATTCTAGTGTTGAAAACTGCTATTATAACACTAGTATGAACTACAGAATATTTTTACAGACTTCTACACTTCATTTAAAAGCAGTGACAGAATTTAAAGTGGAGCTGAACAGAAGCATAAGGAGGGAAAATGGATAGATCTGATGTCAGCTCTTAGATCAATTGTAGGTGGTTGGCTTATTAACTTTTTGGGAAAAATAAAAAACAGAAAATACGTAAGCTACAATAAGAACACAAATCTGCTAATGATCTGTTGATCACCAATGTAATGACAGTATAGATTGCTAATAAGATAAACAATACGACTCAAAATGAGCATACAAGTTACGCAGAAGAGCATCAAAGCCCGGAAAGTTCCCTGGAGTTTCTGCCCCTGGGTGTTAGAGAGGGTCCCTTTTGCCAGGCAGAGAGGATGAGCGCGGGAGTTTCGCACAGACAAAACGCGGCGCGGCGTGCTTCGGCTGCACGCTCGGGATCTGGTCTGCGCACAGAGCAAAAACCGAGGGAGAGGAGTGGATTTTAGAGGTGAGGGTCGTCTGCAAGCATTGCAAACCCTGGGCAAAGTTTTCTCCACAAAAGGGTACTTCACACTTATACTGCTAAGCCGCTCAAAACTATATGAGACATCTTATGGCCACAGTTTTTCATTTTACCAGGAATGGCAGAGATTAATGTCAGGTGTCATTCTGATCTTGGGCAAAGAGATGGTAAGAAAGGGACTCTGCTGATCTCTAGTATGACAGTCAGGTGCCACATGCTGCTCTTCTTGTTCAAGACTGTCCACAAGTGGCAGCCCCAGGAACATCTGTTTCCAGAGCCTGTTAGAGCTTAAGCGCCATCTACAGGTCAGAGGGTGGGAACAAGGGGGCAGCACCAGAAGTCCTGGGGAAAGATGAATTTTTCATAGTACCTTAATAAATTACTTATACATGAACTAAATACCTCCTGCCAAAGAACCTTTCTGGACCTCCTTCCTATTGAGGTGCTTCTTCATTTTAGTTGATCTAAGTAGCTGATGGTAAAAGCAGTCAACCCTCTCCAAACATCTCCACATTTTGTAAGCATCACTTCAGAAATAAAGTTCTACATCCCATGTTCTTACACCACGTTTCATTTAAACTGCTACGCTTAAAACTGATGTCAGCAAAACTGCAGGTCCTCAGAGAGGAGATGACTCCACTCCTTCTGCCGAACAGCCCCAGCGTTTCTAAAATGGAGTGAACGCACGAAGGGCTATCCCATGGCTGTAAAAACAGCTCTCCCCCTGCGCAGATGCTCCGGCCCGTCACAGTCAGCGCGCCCGGCCGGCGGCACCGGTGCCGCTGCGTTCTGCAAACATGACTAATGGTGTCATGCTCTCATTTTGTATCGAGACATCTGTTCAAGCAAAGCCCCAGCAGGTTCTTCTCAGAAAGGTCAGGAGCTCTCATGTTACTAGTCTGAAGATCTCTTCGTGATGTGCTGGATATTTTTTAAATCATGCGTACACAGCTTTGTATGTACCTTCACGTATAGAGACTACCCAGAAGCGCAGCGGCGACAAGGTACAACGAGCACTGGTACAGCTGAAGGATTGCACCCGAACAAACACGGTGCTCGTAATTACAGAGCTTCTGCCTCTTCTGATTTCCCAACTGTAAACACACATCTGACACCTTTGCAGGCTCTGCAAATATAATTTAGACTCAAGTAGTCGAGGCAGAAGAGTTAAAACTCACATTTCTAAATATAGGTAAAATAAAATAAAGGTAACATGGCTTTTTCTCTTTTCCATAGTTTTTGCTATGGAAAGTTCCATAGTTCTACTCTTTTTCCATAGTTTTTAAAAACTAATAACCAAAGAGATTAGAAGAAGTGAAATTTTAAAGAGCACTTAAGCTGTACAGGCTCACAGTGAAACATCTGATAAAACAAAGCAGCTCTAGGCGACACAGGTACCCCAGGACAAGCCTCACAGGCTGCCTGGAGCTAAGTATAAAATGGAACCAAACTAAGTGTATAAATTGTAAGTAAAACTGAATCAAGTAAGTTATCTTTTTGAAAGCTTTCATGGTCCTGTCACACGAGAAAAGGGATCTTCGCAGTGCAGAAGTGAATGATTATAATAACATAGTTATAACTGTGTGAAGCAAGTACTTGCTACCTGAAAACCTATGTCAAAAATGCATTTAAAATTTCTCATAATTTTTTCCGGTTATAATGGCTTAAAAATGACATCTAGATAATAAACTCTAAATATCTTAAATTCCTCTCCCCTTTAAATTTCAGGTGAACACTGACTCAAAATGAAACTAAGCATGCATCTCTCTCCAAAGTATAAAATACTGTAAAGAGGACAAAATTACAATTGTAGTAAACTTGATGAAAAATGAAAAAAGACTTGTGAAATCTACCATTGAACTGTGCAGTAGAAAGTAATGTTGTGTCCTTGTTACAACAGAGCATTTCGGACTTGAGAATATTGTTTGTGCTACTTGGAAGGCCATATTAACAAATAGCACTGAACTCACAGCATAGCATGTTAATGACCTATGTGGCTAATTTAAAAGGCAATTATGCAGAACTGTGTTTTATGCTGTGCCATGTTTAGATCCTAATGCAGTAATAAGTATACTAAAATAATTAAATTTGTGTCATGTGGCTATGACATAGCCAGCAAGACTTGCAGTTTATGTCAATCACCATCACACCAGGTAAAATTCTACTTTCTTCAGAGAGTTTTGTAAAATGATGTTTTATAACTGAAGAAACAAAAAACACAATAATACACCATCTTCGCAAAGAAGCAAGAACATTTGAAAATTATTTAAAAGTTTAGAAAGATATTAACAAAGTAGATAGTGATAAAGATGCATTTACCTCTGAGTGCTAATCTGTAAGCAGTGCAAAGGAAGTCCTTCGGCTGTTGCTAACACTTAGCACAGTGAAAATCATATCCTTTTTCCAATCACATCCAAGCCTTTCAGTGCTAAAGCTTAGGCACACTTGGATTCTCCACAATATACAAAGTTGGAACAGTTTCATTTCTGAATCGAAGGTAGAAAATGTATTTATTGACCATAAAGAATAATTAACAACATCTCTCAATCCAAAAATCACCTTTAACTATCAGCTCCCCTGGGGCTAATATACGTTGCTTCTAGCCCCTAAATGAATTCTTCGGATACCATGCAGTACTGCTTCCGGGACTCTGTTTGATTTCTGACCTCACCAGTGTTCATCGGCACTTCGGATGTGTTTTTTTAGTAACAGTGAGTCAGTACAATTTACTTTTATTGTCTTCTCAGAAGACATGCAATAAAAAGATTTTTTCAAAGTCGCATTTAAATAGTAAAATAGAACATGCATTCCCTTTTAATATCTTGATTGTTTTTCATAATATGATTTTAAAATTACCATGCTTAAATAATTAGCATTTGATAACAATAGATTTTTTTTTTTCCTCAATGGACTGCACAGGAGACTGGTCAAGACACGTGACTTTCCACAAAACAGAGCACAATCAACCTTTGATCGTTTCCTCAATACACGTCCTGCACAGTTTGTTATACTGCAGCCATTATGGTATTTTCTCCTTTTCAATAGACATGGGAATATCTTGCCACTGATGTGCTGCTAAACCATATAAATCCCATAAATGGAGAATTCTTCTTTATATTGCTGGTCAAGAACAAACTTCTCCTAAAAAAAATACAGTATGTGCATTATAAAAACGTTCTCACGTGTTTTGCAAAGGGATAGAGGAAATTAACATGCAGGTTGCTAAAAAAAAAAAAAAAAAAAATTTACTCCCAGGATTTTTTTCTGGGTGGGAACGCGTTTATCTCTGTTTATCTCTTCCAGTGAAGAAGGTGGTGACGCACAACCCCAGTCATTCTGGCCGGTCTTATTCAGGAGCTGCACTGTGCTCCTTCAGATAGTCCGAAGCAAACTGATTAACACCAACTCTGCTCCAAGTAAGTCCAGCACATGAGTTCCTCAACACAGCAGGCTCTACTCACTGTCACTGCTTCCTGCTGCATCTCCTGTTAGATCAACAAAACACACGCCGGCTAAACCTGGGCTATTTCAGGGCTCATCTGCCCTACACAGAGTTTCTGAAGCCAGTGGCTGGGGCAGCTGCCACAGGCAGCACTGCCTGCGGCCGCTCTGGTCCGCGCGTGGAGAAGCACGACAGCTACTCCGGCTCGAGGCCATTTAAAATATGAAATGTGACCAGACAGTTAAGTGTTATTAATCCAAAGTTATGACTTAGTGAATTTGTATTGATTTATCAAATGTCTCTCTGTGTGAGAAAATAAGTCTTTCTGTATCCCATAAACACTATTAGGGACTTCTTCTTTGTTTAAACATAAACGCTAGCAATACTACTACACTGTACATATACATATTGTGGTCTTTTTAACAAAACAGTAAAAGTCTGGGGTCTTCCAGGTGAGCTTGGAACAAAAAGTGGTGGTGCTGAAGAAGCATTTCTATTGTACAGATTTTTTTCACAAATGGAAGGAAGTTTTGCTCCTGCCAGCACGACTGTGAAGTTCAATTTGCAGAACTTCAAGCAACTCTGACCAGTTGTCATAAGCAATTCCTGAATGTCCCTTTTTCTCCCTCAAAGACAACTCAATTAACCCTTTCTCACAAATGCTCAGTTCCTTTTTCTCCTTCAGTCCCCCTGCCCCGTTCTCCACTGATACTCCTAGTTCCCGGCCTCTCAAAGTCAATCAGCTACGAAAGATGAGCTGGGCATTCCCGGCATTGCAGAGCGGCTGCACAAAAAGGAAAATTGGATTTTCAAGTGCCGGGCAAAGAATACTTTAATCCACACAAACACTCACGCCGACTTTCTGGCGAAAGATACTATTACTGCAAGGAACCTTTCACACTCTCTGTGAGGCCCTTCATTCGGCGCTCGTTGTCCGTGAGCTCTCCTTGTGCAGTCTGGACAGGCCATCATTTATTCCAGTGCATTACTGAGAGTTCCTGGCACGGGCTAACCACTTTTTGCCTAACACTAGTGCACTGAAGTCAATCGTAAAAGAAAACTGAACATGTTAGTGAAAATTAGCAGAAGAAACACCTATTCCTTCACCATTACAAATCAGCATACTTTGAGTAACTAAACAATAGACACATTTGACTTAAAATTGGATCTCCATTTCTCTAAGGCTATTCACGCATAAGATCATGCATTATGATATTAATTCAAAAATATAGCATAGCTTTTTCTCTCATTTTTATCCAACAGAAGATGCCTGGTTAACAGTTTGGTGCACTATCTTCTTCAACCACAGGCACATAAAAATGATTAGAACAACGCAGAGACTGTCCTAATACAGGACCTTGTACTTCAGTATTTGAAGCACATTCAGCTGTATTTTTGCATTGCTGTAGAATAGAATATACACAGCACTTTAATAATATTAACCATAACGAGATTCCTAATGAACTGGCAAATCTTTTGTTATTAATTATATCACCTCACATCAAAATTATGTGACATGAGACAGAGAATTATTGGCAGAAAATAGTGTCCTTATGCTAAACCATTTTCAGACCTTGACCTTTGACTGCATCTTTGCTCCCTCTTCTTTATCTGCTGCTTCCGAGGACCATATGAGAACACAAAACAGAAGATATGAGAGGGAACAGAATATTTGCAACTCTCAGCCTTCTTACTAGCCTTACCAAGAAATGTTTGTGTATACATTACCTAGTAAGTATTTAAATTCACAGTCTGACTAACAGACTATTGATCAATGTTAGGTCCTTAACCGTGATTGTTAGTGAATTACATTGGTGAAATAATAGTCCTTATTTTCTAGTGTAGGGCATGATCTCAGGAGGGGAGAGGGCATAAACATTTGGTTGCATCTCAGAAGGAGCTACAGGGCTGGCGCTGCGGCAATCAATCAGAAAACAGAGCTCATTCTACAGCTTCTACAAATACAGCACTGCCCTCTTTATTTATATATATAGATATATTCATATATAAAAAAAGCAGTATCTTTAACTCAATACGCTTTCAAAAGTACCCCATGATCTGTGCATTTACATTAAGACCTCTCCTTCCGCATCACTTTAAAATGAACTGCTCCAGGACAGTTCCCATACTGCTGCTTTAGTAGTTCCCACAGTTCTGTTTAGCCCGGACACAAATATTTTGACCTCCTCCAAATCTCATTAGCACTTACGTAAGGATGTTCTCAAGTTATGTCCCATTTGCTCCCAACAAGACAAAAAGACAAACTAAATCCAGGAAAATCTGAACTTTTTGATTGGAGCATTTCTTCAAAACATTTTGCTCAAGAGGAAAGGCTAAAAAGGATTAGGAACTAGGATCAGGGCCAGTTCAGTTAACAGGAGTTTCAGAAATGATGAACAGCAACAGCAGACCGTATTATGCCTTTCTGAGCTGCTGCTGTAGCAGCATTTGTCCTTTTTTGATTAATAAAAAAAAGCTTTCATATATAAAATGAGAAATCTTAGAGGTTTGCGCTTGCAGCGTTACCTTTATTTAACTGGCAAAGCTTGTTACAAGCCTTTATGAAGAAAAACGTATGAACAAAGGAATTTAGGCATTGGGAACCTCATGTGTTTTGCATGGCAAATCAACTCCTTTTGCCTGCTGGTAAACGCCACCAGAATTTTCCTTCAAAATCCAAATTATCATATTATTTTCCACAGCCGATAAGATTTTTTTTCCATCTTGTATTTGATTAAAAAAACATTTCCACAGAAAAGCATGATGCATATCCTTTATGAACTTAATTCAAAAGAAAAAAAAAATACAATGAGAGCTCTCTCTTTAATACGTTGTACATATCACTATTTTCTTCTACTGAAGAATACGGATTTTAACAAACAAGAGTTCCTGTGGATCATGGAAAGCAATTAACACTTCCTCGGCTATCAATAGCCAATCAACAATTCATTAAACAACAACAACAAAGTGCCACCTACTGCTAAAATTACTTCTAATCTATGGTATGTAGGCTACCACGCAAACTCCCTGTAGACGGAAATGTGTAGGTGAACCCCTCCCATGCAGAGACCCAGTTATGTCACTGGGGACCATCCACCCACACGCATCCAAGTAGGTGACCGTGTCTGAACACACTGACCTACAACAGACAAGCAGAAAAATGTTTTTGGTGCTTCACCCATCTTATGCCACCACACGGATGTATCCGTTGGAAAAAAAACATGGACAAACTTAAATGTAACTAGAAGAATTCAAATTCCAAGCTATAACCAAACATTAACTTCCAAGTCCTGCAGTTTCTTAACTTTGCCCATATACACTGGCATTTGGGTGTAGTCATTTGCTTCTAAACCAACCTCCAAGTTTCCACATATATGACAAAATTCTGTTCCACAAAGCAGAAGTTTTTCAGAATCAAATATTTCATTAAAGCTACTTCAGAGTCAACTTTTGGATTAGTATCAAAATAATGAAAATCATAAATATGTAAGACATTTGGATTTAAGAAATCCACGCTAGAAACTCTGCCATAGCCAAACATCAGTAACACCTGCTTTTAAAGTATATATGTACTTAAATTTAATCAGCGCAGTTATTTCTTCAGGTATGCACTGCTTGAGAAAACATATGAGAACACATTTGAAGAAAGTAAGTTTAAGTTTTTGATCCATCAACTTTCTTCTTTTCCTGTCTGCCTTTTTTTGTAACTAAATTAAGATAAAAAAACAAATAAACTTCAGAAAGGTAGGCATACCTCAAGGGACACAGTGCCCTATCTCACAGTAATGAGTTACGGCTCCTTCGGTATGTGGCTACACCTAAGTTATTTCTCTCCCTGACGTTTTGACGTTTGCAAGTTGTCCCATGGTTGGGAAAAGTGACTTGGGAGAAATCATCCAGTATTTTGCCCAATTCAGCTTTATTCTTAAAATTGTAAAAGAGCTGTACAGCTTAACCTCTAGGTTGACATTATGAATTAGCACTCCTCTAATCTAAAAAGCCTTAGATTAGTTTTAGAGGCAAACCTCTAAGAATTAAACGATCTGTTGTAATGCAGAGCAACTGATGACAGATTTAGGAGAGGAACACAGGAGTTCATGCAGATGAATTACACACAGCCTCGGTTTATACAGTTCTACAGGAAAAGGCTACTAGAATCAATTTACAGTACCTCTCATCCTGTCCCAGATCCTCACTGTCTGACATTTCAGATGAAAAATAGTAATAATTAAAAAAAGAAAAAAGGTATCTCTCTCAATCTAGATAATCCAGGCAAAGATCTTCTAGTCTGTCGTGTGCTTTGGAAGCAGCCAGCCAGGAACCTGTTTTGTTGGCTCCCAAGAAAAGTGCTCCTTGCTCGGAAAGCAAATGTTTACAACACATCCTAAGCGTCCGCTGGTCTTGAATGAAGTTCAGAGGGTTCAGCTTTGATTGGCCACTGCTATAAATAAACAAGTCGTGACTCACCTCACGCACCGTGACAGGGTGCTTAGTGGCCAAAAGCAAAACATTTTTTCTTTGGGTCATGTGAGACAGAATCACCGCACGGCTACTGCATTTTATTTTCCTGCTTCCACTGGGATCCTTCCTCCACATCTCCCATTTTCTCAGGTGTAACTGAGTCCAAACCAAAGGGATGGGAAACTAAAGATCACAGGAGTTTAAAGCAACACACTGAGACAGTAAGAGCTTAACATAAGCATAGGTATTTTGTATTTCCCTCAAGGTGTCAGTCACAAGCTGTCAGGAGCTACATTATTCTCCACTGACTAAATCCACAGATGAAATAAAAGCAACTTTACAAAGTCCTAGGCTAAATGAAAGTATGCTGAGAAGAGGGGAGTTTTCACTCAAATACTTCTACCATTTCCTCGAACAGCTTAAGGTGAATTGGCAAAATCACTCTTCATCCCAGTGCTTTTTTCTGTCACTTGAGCTACACCAGCTGCATTTGTATTAATTTGCAACACTCTGAGCAACCTTATTAATCATTACATCCAGAGCCGCTCACATAAAAATTCCTTTTTTTTTTTTTTTTTTTCTTTAGAAGGAAACTAAGCAAGATTTAGATCTGCTTCTGCTATATGAGGTAGCAGGATCTGTCCCAAGAATGTCACATCTACAAAGAAACAAACAGAACAGGCTGGAACAAAAGATAGGACAGATTAAAAAATAACCTGCCCAACTTGGTAAGCCCCATTTGGTGTACTGCAGGTAATAAAATATTCACTGGCAAGCTACTTAACTTTAAAAATTACAAAGTATTCTAAGCTTTTTTTTTCTTATTTTAATATAAACACTTCAAAATGATCTAAAATTGTCAAAATTTCCCAAACAGCATAACCGTAGACTTGTTGCTTTAAAATGTATCATTTACATTTACTATGCAAGTATTCCGAACTGGAAAATAATAAAATGGTTTTGGCAAACCAAACAAAAACAAACGGGCATCTGCAGAGGGATGACTTCTCCCAGTTTTCCTGTTGTTTTATTTTTCTTTTTCATCCCATCCTGTCTTCAGTATCACATTTCTCTCCTGTAACAGTTTGTTCCTGTTTTTTTTTCTTCCTGTTACAAGTCCGGCGTGATTAAAGTTCTGTCTAAATTAAGCAAGGCAGTATGTGTGTGTGCGCATATATACGTACACATATACATACAAATACAGGACTTCTATGTATTTGTGTGGATACACAGAACAGCAAAACTGCTCAAATAAAATCATTAATAAAATTCATTAATTCATTAATAAAATTGTGATGTGTGGCAACTTGATTTTCATGTTAAACTCCACCCATTAGGAAAAAAAGAATCAAATCACCAAAATCTGCAAACACACAAAAGTAACTTTCAACATTTAAATGTAATGTCAAAAATGAAAGAAAGCAAAACTAAGCTTCTCTTTGAAACTTTTATCTTTTGCTTGTAGATATGCGTTGCAATACAGTCTAACACAGACACATACCTTTTCTGTGGCACTGCCACCTTTTTAATACATTAGACGACCATGTTCAGAAAATGCAGAGCTTTTAGTATTTTACCTGTCCTGTATTTCAATATTGGAGCTTTGTGTACCCAAGGCTACTCAAACACCAGCTTGAGCTGCTCACTTGTCACATTTGGTATACAGTGCTGATCACTACAGCAGAAAAATAGCTCACATTTTTTTCTTCACAATTCTTTACCACTCTTCCACATCCCTCAGGTGTCAGGATATTATCATCTTATTTCTTTTTAATCAGGGAATCCTGGAGAGATTAAGCACAAAAATGTCTACAAAATCTGTACCTAACTGAAATGTCAAGCACCTGTTATTTCCAAAGAAGAGCATTTCTACCACACTTCAACACTCAAAGGCTACTTTCTACGGATTTCAACATTCTTCATTTGTGCAAATCAGACTCCAGAAAATCATGAGCGTGTAATTAGCAGTACTCTAACCATGGTCATGTATTTTGCCTTGGATCACAAAGACAATTATTTAGAAAATTCACCTCAATTTGCTGAGTTTTAACTCTTCCCCACCCAAGAGAATGAGAGGAACCTGTGCTGGCCAAACTAGGAGGTTTGCACCAGCTCTAGACCCAAAGTGTTACACAGGCCAGTGAGATGGGATGTCCCCTCCAACACACCCGGATGAAAACAGAGCACCAGATGAAGCCAAGTACTGCAACTACGGAGGTTTTTACAAGTTCTTTTTCCTACATGCTTTTTTTCCAGGAAGTCCCTTACCTCCTGGCTGACTTGCAGCTAATGCAACGTTCTGCATTCCACCAGACTTTGCTCAATCCTCCCTGGTCTTCTGAAGTTCCTCCGGGCCATCTCTGAGGCCTTGCTGTGTGACTAGACCTTGATCCACTCAGCAATCTCCTTGCTCAAGCTGCTGACCTCCAGCCTTGCTCAGTCTCTCTCAATCCCCCAATCCAACATTCCTGAAATTTTAACTCCTTTTACTATTAATATTTTATTATTAAACAAAACACTTCAACAACATATGACCCTGTGGAACTTTGCTAGGTGTCTCCTCCTCAGGGAGGAAAACTATCCTGTTTGTTATTTTTTTAAATAGTTGTTTATCTATATAAAACTATTTCCTATTATCCCTTTCCCTTTCCTTAAAAGCCTATGTGAAGGAAGACCTTTGGATGACTTCTAGAAATATAGCCTTCTGGACTGTATCAGTCATACCATCAAAGCTATGGCCTTGTTAATTCTTTCAAAGAACATACAGATCTATGAAGTTTGATTTCCTTTTCCTTAAAAAAATAAAACCAAAAAAGTGCTGGCTATAGTCATCATATTTAACCTTTGATCATTTTTCCCCCAGCCACCATATTCCACCACTTTGCCCTTTACAAACTGCGTGGCCAGGCTGCACTTTTCTAGGTCTCCCCTGGAATCCTTTTTAGTAATTGTGCATCACCTTCACTCACTTCCTGGTACAAAAGTTATACAGTAAAACTTGTAGTTGAGCTATTCCAACATTAAAAGCCTTTAGAGCGATTAGTGAATAATAAGTGAATATCACCTTATTGTGTTTGTTATTTTTCTATCTGCTGACTGAACTTCTTCTACTGACACTTCATTTTGTTGTCAATCCTCTGTTACCACATTTTCACATTCAGCCTTCTAGACTACATGAGCTTTTTCACCTGGTAACTTGAAGCAGCAATCCTCCTTACTTCAAGTCATCTCCCCTATGCTGCTCTTTCATTGGACAGACTTCCCTTACGTCTTTCTCAGTGCTTCTAGGTAGTAGTTGGGTAGTTGCTTTTTAACCTCCTGTATTAAGATGCTCTGGAGGATCTGCTGGCACACAGAACACTGGCCAGCCTGCCCGGTTGCTTGATCAGGGAATCTCACTACTTTTGCTCTCAAGAAAACGGCTTTCCTCCAACCTGAACACACTTTTGTATGAAGATTCCCTTCTGCAAGTGGGCACTGAAGACTCAAGTCATCATCAAGAGGAGAAAGAGAGCAGCTACCCCAATGACAGGGAAAAGAAAGAAGCCTTACCAAGTAGCTGAGAGCAACCAGAAGTGCTGGATGCACCGTTTTATATGCACAGATACTGAGTATGCCTGAGGGCTTCAGGGGCTGATAAAAGACAGCAGGCTCTTTGTGGATGGTAAAGGGGAAAAAAATCTGGTATTGTGTGGTAGGAAGTAGATTCCATTCGTTCTGCAAGTTTTCCAAGGTTTTCTTTAGGCAGCACCTGGCATACTTCAACTGGCCTCCAGCTGCAGAGCTAGTTACAACTACGCCTGACGCTGCACAGCGCCTCTCCTCACCTGCAATGAGAGTAAGAACTGGCCTGCCATGTACAACCCTACTCTAACTCTGCAGCTGCGTCTCCCTTCTAATTATGTGGATGAAAAATAACGAATGCCATAATGCACACTGAAAGACATCCTGAAGAAACCTCAGCTGAGTCATGGTAGAAATTATGTTCCAGAAGAACAGCTTTCCTAAATGTAATTTACATTATCCAGAAGAAATGGAAAGCCTGGCTTTTATAGCTTATACTTCTCTTATTTTCAGCAAGAATGCATTTAAAATTGTCAATATCAAAAGCATACTTAGAGTAACTTATTTGAAATGCACATTCATTGCACTAAAACCTTTGATGAATATCTGTCCTAATTTTGTCCGACACCTCAACTTCAAATTGCATTTATTTATTATATTTGCTTATTAGATTGACTTAATTTTAAATCTCTGAAGAGGAGTGGAAGCTTTTCATACAAGTCTAAGTAATATATTTGTAAGGATATACCGGGTGAACATGCTGACTTTGCTGGAAATTATAACCAGCTATAACCTTAGTCTAGGTAAGCTGTGTGCTAAACACACCAAAGACATTTAGGACATACAAAATATGCTTATATCTATCAGCATATATGAGTAGGAATGTAGAGGAGAAAAAAAGTCAACAGTTCATAAGACTAACAAAACCAAACCAAACAAGCTTGCAGGAGAATTTTTGTCATCAAGAAATCCTGCATGTTAGACAGGTCTTTCCTTCATATGTGGATAATTGATTTTTTTTTTTTTTTTTTTTTTTGTAATTCCAATAATTAAGGAATACTAAGAAAAAAAAAAAGACAACATTTGGGGTTGACAGAAAAAAAAAGATGTACAACATTCAAAACATAAACATCACATGTAACAAATATTTATCCAGAAAATATAGCCAGCCAAAAATACAAATATGTATTTTTGAAGAGTCACATAAACACTGAATATGAACATAATATGACTATCAGACACCAAAATCTCATTTGTACCTGGAACAATGAATTGTCATTGTGAGACATTAGTGCTCCACAGTAAAGTATGCATGATAACGAAACACAGAACATGAGAGTATTTCCAAGTTGAATGTGAACAGAAAGAGAAAAGAAAAAGATAGGAGGAGAAAACATGCAAGAATGAGAAAAAGCAGGAAAAACACACGAGCCACAGGAACGGCATGTTTCACAAGATGACAACTCATACGCATGTACAACTGCAAACTGAACACAATGGGTAATTCTTAGGGGCAGTGACAAAAACAAAGCCTGCTTTATCCTGGACTGGCTGATGTGACCAGTTCTTACTGGAGTTCCTCCAGATCAGGACACTTCTCAAACCACAGTCCGGCTGCTCTTGCAACATCCAGCTCTCCAAGCAATGACTCTGGAAAGGTAAGCTGGGAAGGCCTGTGAAACATCACGCAGCTCCACAGTAAAAGGCAAGGATGGCAAAGAAAATGCAAGCCAGGAGACATTCAGATCAGGAATGCTCACCACTGATGAGCTGCTGCTTAACCTTCACGTCATCAAGGACATGGGCAGATCTGTGGTTCAGAGTACCACCCTGAGCTGGCAGCCAGAGCACTCCCCAGAGCTGCTGAAACCCCGATAACCCTAGCGCTGCCTGAAGATGATGGTAACGGCGATGACATTTTGTCAAGAGGCTCAGCCAAAAGCACTTTAGTTTTCTACTTAGTATTTCTATTTCTTTTTTTTTTTGTCCCCAAAGTACCATAACATATATATCCTTTCCCTGTGCCTTTACTGTTAGTTTTCATTAAAATCCAATCATTTTTATATAGGCCTTTTACAATACATAGAGGCTATTTTGTTTTACAAGGTGCACTAGCAGCCCCAATCACCATTTTAACTTCCTTCTCCCTGTCTTTTTTCATGGAGGGATAAAGATTTTTAAAGAAATATTTTTGCAAAGCTATAGGAAACACATTCCAATTGTACATTTTGCTACTGGAATACAATGGAATGCTACTGGAATACTGAAAAATCATTTTTAAAATGTAGAAGTTGCTCATACATATATGTATTTTAAGGCATGATATTTTGTCATTGTTCTTGCTTTTTCCTTCAGAATCTTGATCTCCAAGGTACCTGTAAAAAAATGTTCTCTGCTCTGAAGATCTTTTGTGTTAGCAGGGAAGTGAAAAAGAGAAAGAAAAATAACATTTGTATTCAGATTTTACGTTCAGATCAGGGAGGAGGGAGGGGAAAAAAAAGAATAATAGTTTAGATTGGAAATATTTTCCAAAATTCATCTAGGATGGTTTTGGCCAATGTATTTGAAATTTCAAAAGAAAACTCTGTGCGTCCTTTTAAAAAGCATCTTTATATCCTTATGTTCACATTAAGGAGTTTTCAGCTGAATTCCCGTATTTGGAGACTTTCACTATATTGAAAAAATACTAAATAGAAGCTGCCAAAGTAACAACTCTGGGAGAATTGTTATTGTGTGCTTATGGTGAAGTTGCAACACAATCAGTTTTGCTCCTGCTCTCAGGACCTGAGAACTACATACTACAGTTCTTCAGCCTCTTGATTTAGTCTGATGATGAGTACCAGTTTTGAGAACTGATCTTGTTCTTCAGTGTTCACAGCCCCATTCAGAAACCATTATTTTATATGCGAATTTCATAGAATCATAGAATCATAGAATGCTTAAGGTTAGAAGGGACCTCTAGAGATCATCTAGTTCAACCCCCCTGCACACACAATTTAGAAATACTGTTCCTGATATATCACTTCACAGTTACCCACACTGAATTTTTTTACAGCCAAAAGACTCTTGGAAGAACCTTCTGAAACTCTTCACAGTCAATCCCTGTCTTCATTCTCCTAAATAATTTAAGATTAATCAGCAAACCAGCCACCTATTCCCTGCCTTTTTGGGGATCAATTATGAATACATGTAGTGGAATGGGCTTCAAGCACATACCCCTAAGGATTCCTCCTTTCACCTCTCATTAACATGAAACCTAGTCATGTACTCTCACCTTTGTTTCCTTTTTTCCACTTTTTTTTTTTTTTTTTAAATGCACGGGAGGATCTTCTCATATTCCAGAGATTATTATTTGTTTTAGAGCCTCTGGCAAGGGGACTTAGCTGATGCCTCTTGAAAAATCAAGCAAACTACATCAACCTCTACTTCTCATTCAGTCAGTTTTCTTGTCTGTTTTCTTGTTTTTAACACAGATTTTAAAAATATTTTTGTATATTTCTGTTATTTTAACATTGAATATTTTTATACTCATGGCCTACAGCAATGCCAGCTATGCCAGTGACCCATTAAAGGCAGTACCAAGCAAAGCACGCAGCAAGCAAAGCGTTAGCTTGCGGAAGAGTTGGAAATTCTCACGATATGGAATCTTAGGTGGAAACACTGTCATAGGCTGCTGTGCACGGAAGACTCAGGTGGACTTGAGAGGAATTTTGTACTTCTGTGCTATGGTAAATACTCATCTCTGAGGAGTCCTGACAAACTGTTCTCCAGAATATGCCTGATCACCTATATTCAAGGAGGAGGGAATTTACACTGAGCATAAGCACCAAAATGAGCTATGCTAGCCTCTGTTTTTCTAAGTGCAAAAAATGTAGCTTAAGAAGGCTGATTTCCATTGTTACTTGAGATCTGACTAAAGCATTTTGGAATGCTAAAAAGAAAAAAAAAAACATTAAAAAGACTACCATATTTAAACACCTAACATCTCTTCTGTCAGTAAAGAAAACGAGAAAAAAAGAAAAAAGCAATCTCAAGGAAGGAATATCATAACATTTTTTCTTTCAAAACAGCTGAGCTCTTTTACTCAACTCTATGTTGAAACACTTAAAAGAATATAGTACGTTATGCTGCTGATGGGCTCACATGCTTTGACAAAGCTACGTGCCAGGACATTCCTTGCTAAATTGGTGACTAATCAGATGTTGTGCTGGGAAACACACCCTCACGTGTCACAACAACCCAGGCCCCTGCAATGCACAGAAAAAAACTGGGAGGGAGGCGGGGGGAACTACCGCTGTAGGTTCTCATGCCCTCTGCAAATAATTTCCACAGTGCGTTTTGTAACTCAATGCTTGTACCTGGCAAAAAGACACAAGTAAAGGTCAAAACGCTTCTACTGTATGTTAAACTCAGCTATAGGTACCCCCATGTCCCTCCCGACAATTGCTGTCCTAAAGCTTCAATGCACCCAAGTCCCTTTCCACAGCCTTAACTCATGGACACAAACCCATTTCATTAACCATAAGAGAAATTCAGGAAACACTCACTACATGCTCAGATTAACCAAAGCTACATGTTTCTTCTACCTTCCTATGGCCCTCAGGTTTCCAGCAGGCTTTATAAGCCATGCAAAATTTGAGGACTTGTTGGGAATTGACTCATCCTCAGAGCAATGGGCTGGCAGGAGCCCTGTACATGGATTCACACTGTGCAAAGCTTTTTTTTTTTTAACTAAAAGTAATTTTCATATTCTTGTGGCACTAGTTATGGCAGACCATAGCACTACAGAGTTTAAATCGACCAGAGCTCGGAGGCAGCTGCCCCTCGAGACCATTTCTCTACAGGTCGCTCACGTGGATGCAGCGCCTGAGGCAGTGCCAAACCCACAACTAGCAGCACCCGAGGTGCGCGGTGGCTGCAAACGGGAGGTAAACGCCTCCGAGAAGTGCAAACACCGTCGGGGGGCTCCATCATACAGGTCACTGGGGTGGGGAACAAACCCCATTTTTCTGCTCATTCAAATATGCATTTTCTACCCACAGTAATAAATTATAAAAGCACAATTTTTCCTTTCCTATCAGGAAACAGATAGTTTGGACCAATATTAAGAGGGAGAATTTTTATTTTTTTCTTCTCTCACCAGAAAGCTGCTTTCTTCACATTTTGTGGCTTGACATAACCCAAACTATTTGCTTTTCAGGCAGTCTTCCATGTGTATATGGAAATATGCAAAACGGTTACGTGTGATCCCTTTTTAAGGTAAAATTTTGTTTTTATGAAGTTTTATTCAAATATGACTTAACTTGCATTTCAGAAAAACAATTTCAGAATAAAAGAATCCATTTTTTTCTTAATCCTAAAAGTAGTCTCTCTATTTTAAGCAACACTGGGGGCTCCCTAAATGCTATAGTTTATAAATACCCTCTAAGATGACAAGTCAAGTGACTTCAGGATCACAAGTTATCTCGCACAGTTGTTCAACTGTTAAAATGGAAAGTAGTAAGAATAGAGTAAAAATACCCATGGCCAAACAGCTACACAGGCAACGGAATAAATTTAGTGAATAAGACGCACGAGCATTTTTACGCTAATCTTTCAATTCAAATGGACTTTTTACCCTTTAAAAAGGTTAGTTTAGTGAACTCCTCTGCTGGTGAGCAGCTTGAGGGCCCCTTCACACTTGCTGATCAGAAGTACAGTCTTGCTCTACCTGGGATCTATCTGGCAGCTCTTACAACAACATTATGTTGAGTTAGGCAGCAATAATTCAGTGCAACCTCCTAATGACACAATAAAGAACTCTTAATAAAAAGATACACAAAAGCAAAAATTATAAGCATTGCATCTGCAAGGAGAACTAGTCTGCCTGAAGCAGGTAAATGTGGCCACAGGCATTTGGCAGTCAAACAGACTGCTCCTGGACTACAGAGCAGTTCAAATCTATGGTACATCCTGTAACAAGTGACCAAAAAAGGACATTTTGACTGCATTTAATTTTTCTCTTCTCTTGAGCAAAGTCTGGCACCCTTGCTACATTACAGAGCAGACCTCATCCTACTGCTTGTTAACCGGCTCAGAGAGACGCACCGTTCAGCTGAGCTGCACCCTCCTAGCAATAGGGCTGACACCATCTACTAAGTCACCTAAACTTTTTGGAAAACTTGAAGATGACTGTGGCTACTCAGAGATTACAGTTGTCCTAAAGAAAAAGGCACTCTTTGGAAGAAACTGCCTTTTTCCAGTTTTGTGCTATCTGCAACCCAAAGAATATCAAAGACCCACTGCACTACCTTTATGGATTAGAGACATTTTCAGGCTGAATGCTGTCAGAGATCGGACATGGGAAACTCTTCCTTTTAGAACACTGTGGCTCTGCCGAAGTTTTCTCCTTCCCCTACTTGAGTCTAGAAGCAAATCCTTTGCTACCCTTTACGAGACAGTTCATAAACCAAGTTCAAGATGTGAGTTGAGCTTGTACAACTTGCACGCCTGTCTCAAAGAACATTACTGTTTGGCTGACATTTTCTAAAGGTATGTCCAAACTTTAAGGATTCTGCAGCTGTAAGGTGGACTCTTTGAAGCCCTTTCATTAAGCACCTGGAAGTGTTCCAGCAAAACAAATGCTTTCTATAAGGGGGGAGGGTCTTAGTCACATCCCCCCCCTCCATGCACTTTTTATCAAGTCTGTCTTTTTATTGAGAAAATACATGTCAACCAGCACAGGTTTTTGTATCACGCTGTTTAGGCTAGCTGCCAGAATCAAAGTCCCCTTATACACTGTGCCTCTGAAGTGGGCTATTTATAACAAGCACTTTGTAAACAGACACAGGCCAAAAGAAGAAACAAAGCAAAGTCTGCCCCTGAAAACATACAGACGTGATCCGCAATGGGTGATATCTGCACATTTCTTTTGCAGTTTTTCAGATATAACTTTTCCATAGTAATGTTCACAGGCTTAAGAAACCACCCTGCAAAGATGGGATGAATTAATACTTTGGCACAAGTTCATAGTTATCAGCTTACGCGCAGACTGCGGTCCACAACTCAACACAGAAGAGAATATTGTGTTTTCCCTCTAATTATGGCTTTCTCTCTTCTTCAACTAGACAAGTGGATGTCCTTGCACTGTACAGATGAGCAAAGACAAATGTGGGCTGCAGCATCCACGCTCGTGTCCAAGCTGGAAGAGCAGATCTAGGCACTTACTGAGACAGCACAAAGCAGAAAAAGGAGGCACAAGAAGAAAGCAAAAGAGAGCTCCAGAATAACGTTGACCACTTTGGGAATTCTTTTTTTTCTCTCATCTCTGGTTCACCCTCTTTGTCAACTCTGGAGAGAAGTTGAACTGAAAAAGCACCTGCAATTTGATATAACCTGTACTTAATGTTTACTTAATACGGCAATTAAAATAAATATTTTATGACTCAAATAAGCATAACAAAAAAAAGGAGAAAGAAAAAAAAAACAACTAGGAAAAAAAAAAAGACAGCCTCGGAGCTTGGAGAAGTGAGGGGAAGGCTGTTTCTTCCCCAGTGGTGATGATACAGGTACTATGGGGCAGACCACAGAGAACAGTGCAGAATCATCACAACTGGCTCTGTTTGGCACACCTGGAGACACCTTTAGCAGAACTGCAGTTTTGGCACAGTACACCCACAGGCAAAACTCTCATAACTGAAGGGTGCCTGTAGGTCCCTACTTACTCAAAAAATGAACCATAGACTAGAGGAGGCTTTATTATATGTCACAAATGACTGATAAAAAAGCCTACATGTGTTTAATATAAATATGCACAAAGGATGTATTTCCACTCCCCTTTCATTATGGAGGTAGCATTTTTTAACTGAGTCCCCTAGTTCATTTTTACCAATGAGTAACAAAGGAACTTAATATCTGAATCACTTCTGCACAGGATGCAGCAGAGCCTGCAGCTGGATTTAATCTCAGGTATTTATTGCATACTTTTAGTCACAGATGCACTGACTTCACTTGAATAAAAGTATTTTAAATCTAGCTTATTTAAGCACAGTACAAATGCATACCTGTCTCACTGTGCTTGGTGCCCAGGTGACCTACTTTCCAACATTATCAAATCAAGCTTTTTCCATAAAATTTCTCCTTCTGGCTTACTCAAGAAAAAAACATTCATTTGTCCCTGAGAAAATACAAACATAATGCCCTTAAAAAAGCTTTCAAAGAATATGCCTAACAAGGATTACTGAAATCTCTTGGCTGTGAGAGATTAGTGAGATCAAAAAGCATTACTCAAATCAAACTATTTAAAATTTCAAGATACATAAAAATACCTTGCACAAATATTTATGCAAAAATCACTCTGGTTATCAGCAGAACAACTTCCACCCCCTCCCAGAAGCAAGCAAGGGCGATCTTTTCCGAACTACTCCCTAGTGTCTCAGTCCTTCAAAACCAAAATGCACATTAACCAGTAAAGTTGTCAGGGCTCTCTGAAAAGAATAAAAAGTTATACACAGGTCTTTGTAATTTTATCCACAACAAGCCAATTTTCATTTCAATTTTCAATTTTGGAAAATAGTAGTAGAATGAAAGGACAGGAATGCGTGACAAATGGAGTAATGTAATTCTTAAGGCATTATGTTTTATTAAGTAGAAAAAAAATGAGGCTATTCAAACAATTCCGATCAACTGCTCTCATCTAGATACTTGGAGAGATACTGACCAAGTTAATAACACAGCTGTGAAGCTGTTAAAGCAGTTAATAAGGATTAGACAATTAGAAAAACATATTTCTTTATCTAACTGGTAACTTCTCTTAACAGCAAAGATGGAAGTATACCTCTTAACTGTTGTAATGTTTACCTACTTGTATGACATTCTTATAAACTACAAAAATATGGCCTAAAAGAAGCAATTTGCTAAAAAGGTACTGAAGCCAAAAGAGGGAGGGAATTATCAACAGATTATTTGCCATACTCTAAAAAAAGAAGTCTTTATATATAATCTTAAACTAAATAAATGCCTGAAATGTATTTAAAAAGCTTGAATTATATATGGCAAAATTAAATTATTTTACTTGATACTCATAGGCCTCAGATTTGGGCAAAATATAAAAAGCAATACAGATAATCAGAGAGGAGCCACATGAAGAATAAAAACTTCTGAAAACATAACTCACAAATCAGCAAATACTGTACTAGGGTGATGGAATATGGTCCAGAGAAGAAAATTAAAGAAATTAAAAGCTCCAGTAAAATTCCACTGGTCCTTTTTTTTCCATCACAACTTCCTCAGAAGTCGTTCTTTTATTGAAGCTGTAAGAATGTTCTACCTCTATAGGAACGTTACCTCTATTTTTAACAAATTAGGACAGAAGGCAAATGTGGCTTAGAGAGAGCAGCAGGCTGTGTTTGGTAGCGCTAACGAAGCTAGACAATTCCGGCACTTCCTCCTGTCCTCCCTTCGAAGGAGCCTGTATAATACAAGGTGAGCGAAGCTCCCGGAGGCAAGGGAGAGAGGAGACCGCCTTGTGACAGCTAGGGCAGAACCCCGTCATAGGCAAATTACTAGAGAGTCACTGGAAGTGGGTCTGACTTTTAAAATTGTACAAACCACTCAATGGGCAAGAAAAAAAACACAGGTAAAGGCAGCATAGGTTATTTCTAGCAAATGTAAGAAAAAAAACAAACAAAATCGACATGCCAATTATTTCTGCCAAAGGGGGTATCTGCAGGGGTTGTGCCTTCATTTTACTTCCCCGTAAAAAACCCAAGAAACCAAAGATGAGTGCGGAGGAAAATGCATTAAGTTGAGATTTGAGATTTTAAATTGAGATTTTTGGACTTGAGATTTTAAGCAAGACTCTTCTGCCTGTATTACAGCCCATGAAGTTACTTTTATTTTTTAATCTTGTAAGATGACTAAAGCATAAAATCCTGTCAGAATGCTGATTTCACAATCTATCACCTAATACACAAACTCTGCATAAGAGCAAACAACCTGAGAATTGAGTTTGCACTCAATTAATTTTGGGACAATATTATAAACATGGGAACCTTCTGAACAGTTATAACTCAGACACATGAAACAAACCCCCAAAACAATCAAAAGGTTGAATTTCTGAAAGCCCTTTTTTGATAACCCATGAGAAACATGAAATTCAAGACTCAAATCTGCTATAATAGGGCTAATAATTTGTAAATAACTACCCATAAGGCAGGAAGAAAAGTCATACAATATATATATAAAAAAAAGCAGCTACTGCCCTAAGTTGAAACTGCAAATAAAACCATTTCCATTTGCTAACACTGAAGTTCTAGAGTTACGTGTCCACTTTCTGCAGGACTGCAACCACGCCTCTGATCAAGACCATGTTCTGAAAGTGTGGGAATTAGATAAAAGTGGGAGCTGTTTCATTTCTTAGAGATAACAGGTATAAGTGTTTTTTTGTGTGTTTTTGTTTGTTTTGTTTTTTTGTGTGTTTTTTTTTGCATTTCTGTCTGTGACTTATTAGAAAAAGTTTTCTACAAGTGTACTCTGGAGCTATGATTACATGCAAAGGGCTTTATTCTCTCCTTTATTCTCCCCAAGCAGTAACCAAACATTGAATAAAAAGCACTTATGCTGCAAGCAACTTCCCCATCACCTCTAGTCAGGCAAGGCTTTCCCTCAACAGCGTTAATTTGGTAAGCTTGAAAACTGCCTATGCAGTTACCAGTTTTCTGAACACACATTCCTTTCTTTCTGGCTTATTCTCTTCAGTCACTCTGTGGCGGCCACTTTACAGCACTGTTTAGTCTCTTCCTAGGCTGTAAGAGCTGATGTTTCTTAGGTTAAATAGAAAAAGGTCAAATTAAAATGAACATTTATTAGACTTCCTTAAATGTCAATATTCAAGAAATGAAGGTCAGCCACAATTCTTGTACAAATTCTCATATGTCTGTTAGCACTGACTGTACGAGCACCAGGTTCCAAAGAAATTTTGCTAGGAGGAAATAAGACATCCTGAAAAAGATCTGGTGACTTTATCCAGTGCTGCTTTTGCAAACAGCCGTTTTCCATTTTTTTTTAAGGGCGAGACATCAGTGGCGAAGGAAGTTCTTCAAATAGAAGCAAATTCAGAAGCAACAGATGTTCCAAGAAGATGCTTCACTGCAAAAGGCACACGGCTTGACCTCATTTTGCTCTGAGGAATTTTTAACTTACTGCAGTACTATGAGACTCCCCTAGAAAAAACAACATAGGTTTTATTACACAGCCCCATTTAAAATGGGACCCAAGTAGCATTCTGCCAGGGAGACAGGACAATGTGAGAGCAGCGAGGCTTCGCTGGCTTTAGCCAGTCTGGACTCGAAGGTAACTTTGACTGCTACAAGCACAACTGTTCTGTGCCTGCTGGCCTCAGTGCCAGGGAATGGGCCTGAACACACTGAAGCTACTGGAACAGACAGGGCCTCTCCTTCCAAGTACCACAGGTCTACTAAGTGTGTTCTCTGTATGTTATTTAAGAGTGTGCAATTCTCTGTTGGGTAGGAGTTTTGAAAATCATAGTAACGGGCATACATTTGGAATGTCCAACCCAGTCACAGTTTACTGATATAAGGTAACAGGAAAACAGTCTATCATGTCCAAGACTCAGTAAAAAGCAACCAAGCACCAAGGGTACTAAATGAAAGGAAGGGTCCGAAGGTGAAATCTCATTTATGATGAATAACCTCTCTTAAAGTCACCTGAAGGGCAGACTGTTAGCCTGCTGTTTCCTACCTAACACAACACCTACTTTTACAAGTGATCTGTGAAAGTTGCCAGCGGACTGTGAACCCGTAAACGCTCATCTCTGTTCTACGTGAACTGACAGAAAGAGCAAAGCAGGGCATACGTGCCTGTCCTGCAGCTCCCTGGCCAACAGCCAACACAGTTCTGCAAAGGGAAACCACATCACCAAACTCCTGTGCCTTCAGAGAGCTAACAAATAGGCTAACGTGCACAAAAATCCACATGGACCTTCACAGAGGTCTCGCAGCAAATGCTTGGAGGGAGACTAAGTAATGGATGCTAGAGGAAGTCCTTGCACGTAGAGCTAGAAGAGTGGAACTGCTTGAAAAACAAACCAGAAGAAGATACAGACAATCGGATGACTGTCTGCTCACAGTGCTAAGTTATTCTGGTGGGAAAGATGGAGGCCAGCGGCAAAACAAACAAACAAACAAACAAAAAAAGAAAAATTTGCAACAAGAGTGACTGGCTTGCCGGATACGCTTATATTGGAAAAAAAAAATCTTAACATCACATGTAAAACAATGGGTCTTGATCTGATCTTTACTACTCAGGCAAAAAAAAAAAAGGCCTTGAGATGAGCATGGAGCCATCGGTGCTCAGCAGAGGTTAAAAGAAGCTAGTCAAGATTTAGGATATGAAAAAAAAAAAAAAAAAAAAACCATAGGACATGGTTATGATGGTTATGCTACTGTATAGCCCAGGGCTTCTCTGAATGCTCAACACAACTTCTAATTCTGGCCCTTGTCACAAAAAAGGACAACAGAAATGGAAAAAAAAAAAAAACAACAACAACAACAAAAAGTCCAGAAAAGCACAATGAGAGTATCAAAGCTACAGAAGACCTTTATTTTAGGAGCAGTTACATTCTCATGGACCGAACAGGAGAGGATGGAAGTTTGTAAAGCAGCAGCTTACCTGGAGAATGTTACAAAAAAACGATTCCTCACTATTTCTTCTACACACACACACAAAAGATAAAAGGGACTAAGAGGAGGAATTACAGAGCAGCAAAGAAACACAAAGCTGTGTTGCTCACAAGATACATAGTTGAGCTGTGGATCTCTGTGCTACAGGTTGATGTGAACACTACAACTTTGCAAGAATAAAGACCAATAAGACAAATCCATTGAATCAAAGGTATACCTAGAACTACTAAAAATCAAGATACTATTTTTGTTACTTAAAAGTCCTTTAACTGAAAGCTGTTGGAGATGAAGCATCTTTACAGGATTGTCCTGCTCTTCTTATACACAACCCAAAGCCATTTTTTTTCCCTGTTGGCCACCTTCAGGGAGCAGATGTTGGGCTGTATGGACTTTTGACCTCACCTTGTGGAGTCCTTTTAGTGTTCTGATAATTAGAAATTATTGTACATAGAGATATATGTCACCCGTCTTAAGCCAAACTGCTGTAACTGAGTGTGAGAGCACTTTGCCCCGTAGCAGAGTACAAGAGTACAGTGTGCTCACAGAATTCTGTTTCCTGCTCCCTGTATTGCCATCCCACAGAACACTGAGACTACTTCATGAGGGCACCTGATAACCTGAACCAAAGATACTGAAAGCGCCATTTGCTCATATTTGGTCATGAAGATCAATGTCTCCCCTTAACACAATGAACCAGGGACTGAAGCCAAAAAGACTGTCCCAGATTATGGAATGAATTGTTCTGAAAAAATTTCATTCCACTCCATGAGCCATTTAATTTGCTTCGTCCTCACCTTCTTCAATGTACACAAACAGAACAATTCAGATATTAAAAAAGACAAAAAAAAAAAAAAAAAAAAAAAAAGCTTTATGTAAATTTCTCCCCCAGGAACAAAATGAAAGAATGAAACAGAAGTCACTACCTACTGTGTTACAGCAAAGACTCCTGAATTAAAGCTTTTGAATCACTGTTGGTCTACGAAGATACACTGAGCAGCACCAGCTATAGTGAACTGCTATATTAAGCAGTTCAGTACATGAGTTAAACTATCAACAGTTCCATACCGCTCTTCAAATTTGTGAGAAAACCTGAGAATAGTTCACATTTCTAAAAGTTCAGTAACACCTTTCATAATATGGTCGTGTCGGTATCTATCTGCGGGCAGAAAACCAAACCTACTTCTTCCCTTTTCAACTTTGTATTACTGTCCCTTAAGTTTCAGAACATATGTCTAATAGTTTAATGATGGATATTTGTAATGCAAGAGTTATTTTCATATGATGTCACCTACCCAATAGTTCCTGAAGTCTGCATAAATAATGCTTTAAATACAGTAACTTCTTTTCTGAAAATTTATCATCTGTCAGCCATTTAAGAACCATTTTTATAGACCAAAAAAATTAAATGTCCATATACATCTATACTACCAACACTTTACAGCACTTGCATCCGGATTGAGCCAGACTAATGACAAGTCACACTTCACAATTATTTATTGTTTGATATCTATTCCTATGGATATCAACTAATATTTAATTGAAATGATAACTTATATTGACTACTACAGATAATGAGAACTACTGCAAGCAAGCTGAACTACTTTTAGGAAGCACATGTGCTGTGCCTATTCTGAAAGAAACTTACTTCCTTAAACAACACAGTACTTTACACTAATAAGCAAAGAAAACACCAATTCCCAGAAAACATAAAACATAACACTGTTGTAAGAAAGAGCACTTCTAAAAATAAGTTGATATGTTATTGTATACTTTAACGTAATTCGTATCAGAAAGACTACACTTTCTACAAAGTTATTAAAAGTCAAACTGATGAACAAGAAATAATAAATTTAGAAAAGGTGCTAGTTTTTATTATTATTATTACAGATACAGTCTATCTGCTAAAATAGGATTTTTAAAAGTTACACAGTAACTGTGAAAACAAGGATGTTATATAACCAATATATTAAAAAAATAATATACATACTTGGCAGTGATGCTTCTCCAAAGCTGTGCACCTGCAATTAGGGAAATGCAAGGTGAAAAACAATGCACTGAAACAGATGACTCTTTTCTTATTTGTCAAGACAAATTTTGGGACACAATGACTAAGGAAATCTCTGTAACAGTCACTTTCTACTTTCCTTATGAAGCTGTAATAGCCTTGCCATCTAGTGGTTGTCTGGAAGTGTGAAGCGGTTGTATAAAATGCTCTACTTGGAAAATGTTTTGAAGTGGCACTTCACTGATCTCAAAGTTTGCTATTTTCTTAATTCATCATCTAACTGTTCTTGAGCTCCGAGTGCAACTTCATTGAAGGCAATACATTTAACTATAGTAAAATAATTATTCTCTAAGCATAAAGCTAGGAAAATGCATGTTTCTGACATTACCTCTCTAATGAATTGTTATATAGTCATCTAGCAGTGGGAGCAAAACACCCATGAATATGGGATGGTATTTTTGCATTTAGTTCAATCAATACTGGTCTGTCATGAATTTGGTCAAAATAAGGAAATATATATTATGAAGAAGTAATTGCAATTTAGAAAGAGATAAATAACTTTTGTAGTTCACCAGCTTCTAAATAGTGATGTATAAATCAGTTCTAATGTTGCATACAACACAGAGCCTAACGCACAAACTTTAGCAAGCTTTTCAACTTGACTTCCAAGCTTGCAGTGCTAGAGCAGCAAACAGAAAGGTACTGAAAAGGAAAATGAACTTTGTTTCAAAAAGGTGTAATAATAATAACTGCTTTAACTGAAAAGAGAACAACAAGCTTTAGTAATCAGAAACAAAGAGAAATACCCTGCATCTCTGACAACTGTTTCCTGCTTCTGAACTACATTCTGCTGATTTTTCAAATACTTGCATGGACATAAACATCAAACAAAAACCAAAACATGTCAAAAAATAAAATCCTTCCTCACAATGAAAATTACAGACTGACAAACACCAATGAAATTTCATGACATTAATGAAGTATAGGGGGGAAAAAAGAAACAAAAGAACAACAATAAAACCTAGCCAGATTCAAAATTCTTTTCAAATTTGGCAGTGTTCATATAAGGTTTTGTTTGTTTTTGTGTTTTGTTCTTATAGGCTGGAAACTAAAAACTACACAGTCTATAAAAACGCTGTTCCCTGGATTATCCTCTTTGCTAAACTAGAATTTCTCAAGCCATTTGAAAATCTGATGAATTTATATTTGGCATCCTAAACTTTCTAACAACAATGTAGCTGTTAGGAGAGGCATGGAAAAACTTTGTTTGGGAAAAATTTGTATTTTATAAATAGTTCATTTTCAGATTTGACAGTTAAGAGACAAGGATTAACTGTTCACTATAACTGACTGTATTTATTGGTTCTGAAACAAATCTCTATGTTGCTTCTGTAAAACATAGATCAATCGCTGCAGGTTCTCATACCTATCATAGAAAGCAGCTGCTTGCACCATGATACATTAGACAGATCCTTATAAAATTATTTTATCGATTTAGCAAGGAGTATGTTCTGAATTACAAGCATTTAAGCAAGGAATTCCTATCAGCACACTGCCTTACCTTTTATCCTAGATAATACCAAATCCTTTATTATCTGAAGAACTAGCACTCCAAGCATTATGAGAGATGTCAGATGATATACTCTCCAAGGTGTCAGTGCAACAAACCTAGGATATTAAAAAGAAAAAAAACATTGAAAAAGTTTAAACTTACTGGAAGTATATATTACTTATAATTATTACTGGTATTGAAAATTAACATCAAGATATTTTTCTGTTTCTTTAACCGATTTTGGTTTCTCCCTGCAATGGTTTCGCAGAAAGTCAGCACTGAGCAAGTGCAGAAAGCATGACAATCTTATAAATAAAATCCATGACCAAACACACACTGAGCTTTTACTAGACTTTCCTTTTTACAAAGTTTATACATCAGCACTTTTATCTAAACACAGAAGCAGTACAGAAAACAAACAATTTTAATCGTTCCATAAGAAACCTCACTTCTCAATAATGAATCAATTGTTGTTTCATTAACACATATTGCCTGGAGCAGCAGCTCTCTCTTATACGTAGGACAAGAAAAGGTTAAATAATAACTTCTTTTTCTCCTGCAGGACCTGTGCTCTCACAGACTTTTATAAAAATAAAAAACAATTCTTTCAAAGGCAAGAATGAGATGCAACTATATCATTCACGGTATAACACACTGTCCTTTTTTTCAAAAGAAACTTCTGTGAATTTTTTTATTACAAAAAAATTAAAACTGGTCAAGTCAAACAGATCCAGAGTCACAATGTATAACTTAAAATATCATGATTCAAAAACTCTGACTTTGGTGCCCAGGTGTGTTTAGAGATAGCACTCCTTCCTGTCTTTCTGACAAATATCCCACAAAACAGGATTTACCATGTAAAATATTTAAAATTCAAATAAATGAAAAAATACAGCTGAACTATTTTAATAGTTTGTTTCAAGCAGATTAAACCAGAGATGTTAATACAGACAAGGAGCATTCTTGGTATCTTTCTCAACGTGAAAGAAAAAGGATTAACTTGTATGCGTGTGTGTGCATGTACGTGTAAGTGCAGGGTTGCTAGAAACAACAGGAAGTTACTGCCCATAAAAGTGGATCGATTGAAAATACAAACAGAGATGAAGCCATACAAAGCTGACAGGTTTCCAAGACACTGACTTGAAAATTAAATTGAGGCAACTGGCCCCCAATCTGTTGTTGCTGCAGTTTTTCCTTCCTCTTTTTAAAGTTATTTTTTTCTGAACATGCAGTGCTTCTACATTTATGCAGAGTAGGAATTAAGAGACTTTTTTATCAAAAATTCTTTGTATTTTTGGTCAGCCCAAGAAAACCAAAACAGATGTGCAGCCAAAAATGATGTACAAGGTAAGCTCTTTCAAAGCTGCTCAAGCACAGGACTCATTAAACCAGAAGCCCTACTTCTAACAGCTCTGAGTTTATGTTGTTCCACTATTTTTTCACAGTAATATTCTTCTCCATTAAACATACTTGGTTCTGCTTGAGGTTTAAGTTCAACTACACCAAATACAGTGTTTTAGTCTCCTCATTTAACCTTCTGACAGCAGGGTAAGGGGAAAAAGTTGACACTGCAGAGAAAAAATAAATCAAATGATCAAAAAAAGCTTTCAAGTGATCTCTAGACATCAGAAGATTGTAACAAATGCAGGCCTTCAAGTTGTATACATATACATATAGAATGCATAAACATATTCTATAGGTTCTTTGCAGTGCTGGTATATTAATATTTTATAGAATCAAACAATATGTTCTAATTTAACAGTTACCATTGATTAGCATTCAACAGTTTGAAGGAAAACAGCACTTCTGAAACAGGCACACACACAAATTCTTTAAGGTAGTATCAGCTGCTTATCATGAGGGTTTTGCCTACACATCATGTGCATGGGCAGAACTTGTTTGACCTTGTTTAAGTTCTCACGTAAATCACGCTCCTAGTTCCACTGCAATCATGGCTGTCACCTTGTGTTAAAAACAACTGCACTAATTCAGATGAGGATTAGCACACAAGGATTAAGAGCATAACATCCCCTTCATAGATTCTTCAGATGTAAAGTTATGTCATTCTACAATATAAATTCTGCAATCTTCCTGCTCTCAAACTTTTTGGAAAAAGAAGAAAAAATGATCTGTGATCTAGTGGAGCAGCCAGCGGAGCAGCCAACTGCGGACCTGCAGTTATCCAGAGAGCTGTGGATTGTTTGGACTGGGCTTTCTGTGCTTTAGGATTATTAGACGTCCCAGTCCTGCCACTGTTTCTCCACGGTTTAGACTGTACTGTTTGCAAGGAAGACCACCTCTTACAAAGTTATTCACAGTCCCCGTGTGCTGGCCTTCAGGTGCTCTTGTAAGAGAGATTACAAAAATCTATTTTAAAAAATTGTTTGAGACGTATGTCAGACAGTCCTGTCCTTGGTCTCTTACTGGTCAGTGACTGATGCTCTCCCATCATAGTTTTTAGGCATATGTTTATCAAACTTATCAAAAGTTTAAGTCAGTATATGAAATCTGAACATCACATATGACCCTAGCAGAGCGAGGACTCTGAATTCTTATAGGAATTATGAACATGAGGCAGCACAATTTGTACTCAGACAAACAAAAAGCTTTAGCAGTACCTTGGTTAATTAGTAGAAGATCATTTTATTCTCCTTCAGGAAAAAGTTAAGAGTTTGCTTAAATTATTCTAAAACACATGTCAACCGGCCAAAATGTAAACGCTCCTGAACGATATTATCAGGCAAGGCAGTAAACGAGAGCAGGGTGACGGGAGCAAGAGAGACCTCAGTTCAGAGAGGTGGCACAAAGTCCACCTCAAGCATCCACACACGACCACGCACAGCCTGGGAAACCAACGTGAGCAACAGAACTGCCCTGTGCAATGCCAAACTGCAGTGCTGGCCAACGGGGACACGGTGGGACAGCTTGCACAGCAGAGCTCTGCGACGGATGGCTACAAGCTGCTCAGGAAAGATGAGCAGGGAAGATGAGGAGGCAGGGCTGCCCTTTAGGTGAAGAAGCTTGAATGTACAGAGCTCTTCCAGGAAAGGGTGGCAGGTTGGTTGAGAACTTACAGTCAGCATCAGAGGAGAGGCCTCTGAAGGAGATCTGCAGGGGTGAGGGTGGAATAAAGTCTTCCTTGAACAACCTGAGCTAGTCTTCTGATAACACACCGTTTCTTATGAGAGATTTAAGCCTCCTCTGCTGGAACGGCAACACAGCAGGATGGAAGCAGTTCAAGAAGATTTCTGAAGAGTGATGTGTACAAGTTCTGGGAGAACCAGAACACTCTCAATCTGCTGTTCACAGCCAAGAAAGACATGTTTGGGGACATGGCAATAAATGGCAGCCTTGGTTGTAGTGGCTTTGGTATTATGGAGTTGAGGATCCTGAGGTGAGAAGGGTCACAGAGCACAGATCCTGGCTGTCTCGGACTTCTCCTTTTTCATGGTCCTGGCCGATGGCAGTTTTGAAAGATAGGAGCTCAGGAAAGCTGGCAGGTCTTTAAGGACAACCTCCTTTAAGCACAAGAAAAAACCATCCTCGTGTTCAGAAAAGCGAGTGTATGTATCAATTGAACAACTCAGCCTCTACTGATCTTTTAGCATTAAGAGAATTAGCAGTCCCTACTTAATCACTTTAAGTGAATTAATACCTTATTTTTCATTCATCACCAAACAGGTCTCTTACACATTTGTGTTGAACACATTAGAGGAAGAGGCTGAAAGGAACCTCATGAAAATCAACACAAAGGCGAAGTCCTGCCCCTGGGCCAGACTAATTCCTTGTATCAACAAAGGCCGGGGAGTTTCTGGGAGCAGAAAAGGACATTTGCTTGATATGAGCATGTACTGATGTTGATGAAAACTACTGCAGCACCCCAGGCTGCATCACCAGCAGTGATTACTCCCCTTAGTAGTCACGAAACTGTATCCAGAATACTGCATCTGTTTTGGGGTCTGCTGGCACAGCACAGAAATCGATAATCCAGAGAGAATTGACCAAATAACCACCAAGACAGTCAGGCACTGGAGCATTAATAGCAGCTTTCCCAGCCACCAAGAAGACTGTGACAAATTTCCTACTGAACTCCACTATGGAAAAGTAAGAAATTCTGGACATGAGAGAGAGGAGAGATAGCAACTTTTGACTGCTAGGATAACTCAGTAGTGGAATTGGTTGCTCAGTAGAGGAACAGGTTGCTCAGAAAGATTAAGGAACTTCCATGCTTGAAGGCTTTGAAGTCTCAAACAGTCAAAGGCCCAAGCAACCTCTTCCGGGTTGAGTATTGAGCCTCCTTTGACTGGAATTTGGACTAGAGGCGTCCTGAAATCCCTTCCAAATAGCTGGCAAAGCTTTTTCCTGTAAAATACTGAACTTAGCCCCTTAACTCACAACAGTTTCTATTGCTGATTTTTTTGCAGCTTGACCAAAATGATTTTAAATTGCACAAATAAGAGTCAAGACTTTATGAATTTAACAATTAAAAGTCAGAAGGGAAATATATATGCCTTAAATATATAAAGGCACACTCTTTCTACTGCATTTTTAAAATAAATATTGCGTACAAATGAGAGATCAATGGAAAAAGAGTACATCACTCAAACTCCACTGTAAGCTACCCTGTCCACTCTTCAGCATTTCAGTCATCTCTCTTCATACCTACAGCCGATTACTCAGCACAGCATTTTCTTAAAGGCAGATGGAAAGAAACAGTCAATGCAGCTGAGATAACAATGGCAAAAACAAGACTGAAGAAAGCAGATCGACACATTAAAACTAAAGATTAGTCCTAATCTGGCTAATTTGCTCCCGGAGGTCATGTTCTCTCACATCATATCATCTAACGATAGAAACATTCCTCAAGCTACCTTCTCATTCTTCAACTCGTAACAGTATGCAACTTGTCAATACCTTCAAGATATATTAAACACCACCACAATCATCCTGTGGATCCGTTATATTGGAAAGCAACCAGCTCCCAGCACAGAGCTCCTGTGAACACCACTGCACAAACCTGGCGCGCCGAGCTGCCCGTGTGGCACAAGCAGGCTACGAAATTTGAGGCAAACTCTGCAGCTACAGCTTGCCTTCTTTAAACACAACAAGCTCTTATATAGCACTGCACAAGCTACTTTTCATTGGCCTTGTGAAATATAAGGAAGGCAAGGACCTACTAAATTGCTTTGAAAGTTAAATATCATTAACAATCTGACAAGTTACCAGCCTTATCCCAGCTGCGAGGGTATGTTTTTACACAACATTTTCTATAACTATGAATGACTCCTGCTTTACATGCTCAAACCAAAAAGAAATATTTTGTTAAGATTTAAATAATTAAGATTATTAGCAATCAGATAGTTATTTCTGGAAAGCCTTAGAAGATACAGTTTTAATAACCATCTACCTGTATATATCAACTCTAGAGATAGTGGTCATAAATAAAATGGAGCAAATAACAATAGAGACACGAAGAAACATGGAGCTCTGCTTCACGATCAGCTACCAGAACACATTTCAGCAGCTGCATGAGCAATTTGTTGAATTTGGTTCCATATTCAATTAACAACTATTCCCATCTTAAAACCAGAGCCCATTCGAAGTATTTTTATGGTGTTTCAAATAGCGCAGGTAGGTATATACTTGTTTCTGCATTTAACCCTACGGTAAAAACCTGCTAAGCACCTTCCAAATACAGTTTTCCATATAAGATGCTACCAGTGGGTATTACTGCTAAATCCAGTCAAATTTTAAAAAGTCTGTCCATTCCTGCTCTTACAGGGCGCTGCACAATTCTGTTTCAGAAAAGTGTCTGCAACAGTGGCACGCAGATAAGGAAAAAAAAAACAGCTGCACCTGTTTCCTGCTTGGGGATTAACATATCCACTCTTCCCGGCTTATTGCTAACTAGTAAGCAGACTAGGGCTAACCAGTCGGGATGCGCCAAGCTCTGGTGCCCATCATAAGCATAAAATATTTATGCTTAAAATTTATATATATTCCATAAATATTAAAATGCAGTATTTATAAATATTAAAATCCACAGGCCAACATTCATGCATTCCCTTAATATTAAAGTTCCAAACACAATAACCCACTATTTTTTCCTGTTGTTCCCTTAAGGTATTCTGGCCTAAACCAAAAATTATTTAGAAACTTGTTCATGAATTACCGTACAAAAATACTTTCCACATCCATGCACAAATATTTTAAATACTCACTTTATACAGAACAAGATATGCATGCTTTAAAAAGAATCTTTTTTTGCAATCAGCTCTTCTAAGATTCACCTTTTAGCAAAATCTGCTGTTCCCATATATGCTTTTATGGCATTTGTCAACCTGCATAAATCTGCATATCTCAAAGACACCATAAACTGCACTACAAGTTTGTCTACTGCAGAAAGCGAAACAAATTCTTCTGCGAAATAAGGCACTGGCAAAAATTTTTAAATGAACAAAAACCTTACAGATTCTGAGAAAGTGCCCTACTTATCTCTACAATTTGTTACTATATATCCTAGCAATTTGTTGAATAAAATTACTGCAAGGAAACGCTAAGAATGTATACTTCACAACTCCCATTTTGAAAAGAAATCACAGCATGTTCATCCAGATTTAAAACATGCACACCACTACTTTCAGTCGTGCCTGGCAACTGCCGACAAACGCCATCTGTTTAACCAAAAATATGAAAATTACTGTAACAGAATGCTTCTTAATGCATGTACTTTAAAAATACTTTAAACTACTTCTCATTTAGTGGAGAAAACTGTAAGCCTCTGTACAGATGTGAGGAAAAAGGACCGCTTAAGGCTTTCTCTAAGTATCAATCCATCCATCAGAGAACATAGGTATCTAAGATTTTTAATAAAATATTCCAACAGGAATGGGAGGAAGAAAAGTAAAGTAGATGATTTGTGTCTCATAGGTAAACCAAAGATTCTCTTTAATTCAGTCTTTGTAAGAACCAAGACAATTCAGTTATCAACCTTTTATTCAAAACTCTTATTTGTCAGGTTTTATTCAAGAGATTAGGATCATATTTGTTCAGCCAGAGAGCATGTATCAAATCCAACAGAACCAAGACAGTAGTTCTTTAGAAAATCTTCTAGAATTTAGATATTGCAGTAATCAAGTAACTCCCTTCTTCACAGACTTAAACTATTATTTTGACATGTAGAAGCGGTAGCTGTATGACGTTTCTTCATGCACAGGTTGCAGGGCAAGGGCAAAAGACAAAGACCAGATGAACACTTCCAAGAAATTACATGGTAATATTAACTAAAAATTAGTAACGTATAAGAGAACAATTCAAATTGCATATTCTCTCCACTCCAACTACAAGAAGCAGAAGTTTGACTTTTCCATAGATGTTTACACAAAAATGAAAACAGTAAAATCCTCTTAGCAAAAATAATGAAATTTAAAAATGCTCTGTGTTAATCACCAGAGGAAAATTTGCTTATAGGCTTGTAAATATGGAAACATATTGGTATTTCGGGATCAAATCAGTAAGAAATGCTACACGGCAAAATTATCTCACTCTGTTTATAAGGAAGTCTCCCGAGGAATGCAAGATTTTGAGCCACATGAGAACATTTATTACTTGCAGATTAGATTTACTGTGACCTCCTGCATTCAGCATTCAGAGATGCACTGAAAATTAAAAAAAAAAAAATCAGAAAGAGGAAGTTTAAATGAACTAAATGGCATCCCTTACTGCGTTTATCAAGACATGAAATACTATTACAGCTGTGTAAAAAAGGCAGTATCTTCAAGAAAGTTTTTTAGTCTAAAACATGTCATAAATTGAAAGAACCGGGCTTTTTTTCTTTTTTAAGAAACATGCCCAAATGCCCTTAATTAACCTGTACTCTGGCAAAGCACTGATGAAGCCTTAATCCCATTTTCTCATAGAGTAGCTGCAGTTTGGAGTGAAACAATCCACCTCTACCACGCTGCCCTAAATCTCCTTTTCTTTAATGCTCTCATTAGTCCTGCAATATGTACAATGGGTATGCACATCCATCCAAAACTTTCATTGTTCTTACAACACTACTTGCTATCCAAAAGGTCTCATTATTTCGAGCTAACCCAGTGAAATCATCGTTTCTCTCAAAGCAACACTGCTTCGGGCACAGTATTTATCAATTTTAGCAAAAGATTAAGCACAAGGCCCACTGGAATTCTTCTGTTCTGCTTCTTTTGGGAATTCCATCTTCTGCAAAGTCCTCAACCTGGATTTGCTCCTAAATGGCTTGGTAAAGCTTGATTTGCTGCAGTTCCTTCATTATCCTATTTGATTTCTGATTGAAATCGTTTTCTTCTCACTGGTTGAAAAAAAAAAAAAAAAATGCTGTAAACTGTCCAGGTTTTTATGTAACACTGTTTGGCTCTTAAACAATGTCAATTTTCATTCTCGCAAACCAATCTCCCCGCTAAAACCATATAAGCTGCCACTAAAATGTTGTTATGATAATGTCTTGTCTTTTCTTTTTTCTTCTAACTAAATTAAAATAGTTTGGCTTTCTGTTCCACTTCTCTATCTCCAAAGCCTTACAAAGTTTTAATAATCTGTATCAAAAAAAGTAAATTTAAGGTTTAGGCTGCCTGAATGAAAACAAGTTGTCTCTAAATTAAACCCCAACTTCAACTTATGTTGCCATCTAAATTGTGCCATGATTTAGGAAAATGTCTTCTGGAATGCCTTTTAGGGAAAGAACAAAAAAATCATTTTGTTTTAAACCAGTAGAACAATGTCAGTTTACTATAGTGTATCTAGATAATCACAGCACCAGGTTGTATAAAAACTTGCTAAAAGCCTTTTACAAAAGCTTCATAAAAGATGTTAAAAAAAGAAACATAAAATAGCCTCTGAATAAAAACCTGCTCATATGGATTGATAATGAAGTTCAAAACAGCTTCAGTCAGAATTTCTTCCCTTTTATTTTCCCTGACAACTAATCCGTTATAATTTTAAAACAAAGATGTTAATACATAGCTACCTGTGGCTTAAGGTGTCAGGGATATGTATGTATGTATATATGTGTATAAACATACACACACCGATCGGCAGCTTGGGAGACCTCACCTTTCTTAAGATGATGATCTGAAGGCAACAGCCTATGAACTGCTCTCAGAGAGTCCCTATCCTTCTTACTCCAAATGAATTCATTTTCATGCTTTTTTCTTCATGCTTTATTTGATTTCTGTTATGATTCTCATTTAACATCAGTCAGTTTAGTTTGGCAACTACCCTTCTATCCACCAGCACTGATAAATTTCCCCCCCCCACTTTTTTTTTTTTTTTAATAAAAGAAGGCCTTCTTCCCAAGGATCTAGATTTGAGCAGAATTAATTCTTTCTGTATTATTTTTGCTTAATATGTTTTCTACAGATTTCCATGTCCTTTGGAGAAAGCACACAGTAAGTTTGTGGAAAAAAAAAGAAAATTCTGAACCAGTTGAATTACTGTGCAAGTTGAATTAAAGCAATAAGGGGCAATAAGAGCAATAAGTCCGCTCTTATTTGCAATTTCGAGAAGTGAACTCATTAAGAATCCAAAGTTAAGTTGAATTAAAATCTTAACTTAAATAACCAATACATTCAATACAATGCTGATTTGTTATTGAAGATATCTGGTGGCATGCTTGTGATGGGGAATTATTTGGATGCAAAAAGACACATTATTCTCATACAACAACTATGCAAGTCATCTTTAAAGGCAGCACCACACAAACGATGGGGAGAACAACCACTTTTGCAACCCTCATGCCATAATAGCTACTGACTGCAAAATACAAAAAAAAATACCAACAGTTCATAAAATGTGGATCCAGCAAATCAAACAGATCAATTCTTCCTTGCAACAGCAAGCACAAAACTAAACATCTCTAAACTTCGTATATATTTTGTTGTTAACATTCAAATAGTAATTACATTTCATAATACCTAGAATAAACTTCCCCAGCAGGGCTTTATTGGAAATGCATACAGCTAGTTCAGCTGTAAAAATATACTGCCACCTTTCTTGATTAATTCATTCTTCCATAGAATAAAAAGGACATCTCAGGTATTGAGACAAAAACAAACACAACGCTGGATATGCCTCATGATCAGAAGTGCTGTTCTACTGGCAGGCTTGGCCAGCTTACCTGCCTTTATCTAAAACATGGAATGACGCTTGCCTTTACACAATGTGTCAATAACTTGTTCCTCCAATACAATTACATCAGACCTGCAGTAATATGCAGATTTCTATACCAGAAAGAATATAAAAATCCTCACAGGAAAATTCACATTTGGGCCAACTATAGAAGCACTAATCAAGATAATGCAAAGAATTATTTTCACTCAAGAAATCAGTGATTTCATGCAAGACACCAGCTAGGGACGAATTTCCAGAAATTAATGCGTAAGATGTATCTGCAAACTATAAAGGACATATAACACTGGAAAATAAACTTGTCTTCCCAGTTCCACAGAAATAATTAAGAAGACAGACTGAAAGCTGCTATTACTACCCCAGCCACACACACAAAGTAATAATTAAACTAAGATATTAGGCTAAACTCTAAGGTTTAAGATGAAACCTAAGATTGAAAACTATTTGTCAGCAGCTAGTACTGAGGAACACCTGGACTAAATTTCTAGCAGCAGCAGCAGTGTCATTCACTTTCTTAGTATTGTGCTTGCAAACTAGTAAATTCATCTTTTTCTCTTCCATGGGGTTTTCACTATACTAATAATGGAATACTTTTGTATTCCATTATTTACTAATAATGGAACACTTTTGTATTTCATTATTTGTATAGTGTATTCCATTAAAAAAAATAGTTCTTCACAGTGAATAAATAATGGAGGTGATAAGTGAAGGCTGTTCTTTTAATTACCAGATTTCTGATTTCTACTTTAAATGCCTACCCCGCATCATTTATTTTTGACAAAATTTTACAAAACTTAAGTTCATTAAATATACTGGTATCTAAACAAAATGTGAATTTTATTAGAATTAGTATTTTATGCTTATTCATGCTTCAGAATCCAAAAGTACACCACATAAGCTTTTGCAGATTCAGAAGTTTAGTGCAGCCCTTAAATTCGGTGCCCATGGAAACTGTAGAGTGCAAGTATAGCACAGCACTGCCTAGTCTAAGAAGGTCTTGAAGTTCATGACCAAGAAGTTGCAGTTTGAAGCCATGCTAAAGAGCCCACAATGATTATTAACAATACTCAAAAAAGCGAATGGGTTTTGGAAAACAGAATAAAATTAAAGTAGCAAATAAGCTGTACCTACAATAAAGTTATTTCAGCAATAAATAAATAAATAAAAACTCAGCACAAAGGTGCAAGTAGGAAACCCTTTTTTAGGGGACGCTCCTGTCAGCAGCAGGAAGCCCCGCGGGGAGACCCCTCACAGGCTGGCAATGGCAAAGCTCTCTCCCCCACGCCTGGCTAGAGCGCCTGCAACAGGGACGGGCCCATCCCCGCAGACCACGGTGACCAGCTGCATCCGCCGTGGGGAGGGCGGCAGCAGCAGCAAACTCTGGGCACTGCGGATGTGGGCGATGCAGCACCGGGGCACGGCGATGCCCTAGCCCCAGCAAGGGAGGCGCAGTTCGGCCTTACCGCCTCGGCCGCGCTGCTTGGCAGAGACCGCTATACGCGGGCGCCCTGCAGAATTTGGGGAGATTCTGGGAAAGTTCTGGAGGAGTTTTGCCCGGGAGGCGAGCTTTCCCTAGGGACATGAACAGCAGCCCGGCTGCCCACGCCCCCCCACCC
>VZSV01000196.1:758610-770704 GCA_013398735.1 Nothocercus julius | reverse complement strand
GGGGCCGTTGGGGCTGACGTGCCACCGGCGGCTGAGGTCGCTTGGGTTCCTCACCCGAAGCCCTGTTGCGAGTTATGCCGTCGTGTGCACGGTTACAGATCTGTCCAGCCTCAAATGTCCGATCTTGAAGTGTTTTGATGCAATCTTGAAATATTTTGAAGGGAAAAAAACAAAAGAGTGTCGAATATTAAATGCACAGTCTGTTAACAAATGGGATATTAACGTTCTTGTTCACCTCTGGGAATGTCTGTGTTGTTCAGATTTGCAGGTAGGTTCTGATTACACATCGTTCTGTGGTATTATCCAGGGCTTTCCCATTTATACAAAACCTATCAGGTGTGGTTTTCATCTGTTCAACCTTTGGCGTCAAAGCACAAAGCTAGAGTGTCTATAGAAGGACAGAGCACATAGGTTTATGTGATGCTCCTTTTGCTTCCTCACTTCCCTCCCAGCCTGCTGCTGTTCTGTTCCGGCAATTTCCTAAGCCCCATATGATTTGCCTGTTTAGCAATTCCCTCCTGAACTTCTCTTCCAAGCATTCCTATTCAATCCTTGACTTGGACTGACTATAGGAATGCTCTTGGACACTCAGTATCCTTTGTCATCCTTTGTGAATGAGTTATACAGGTCTGTTGACTGTTAAGTGCTTCATTTCATTACTGAAAAAGTTACTTTGGAAAGAACATGTGGAAGACATTTGGTCCGACCTTTTCCCCGCCACGCACATACTCAAAGCACCTTTGCAGTTGGATGCAGTTAGAAGTTCTGAATGTCTTGGATGTTGGAGACTCTACAGCATGCTCAGGGCTCGTGAAGAATGTTTTCCTATTTAGCTTGAGTATCTTATGCTGCAGTTTGTGCCTATTCGTTCACATTTGTTTGCTGGGCACCTCCAAGAAGAGTCTGGCTCTGTAACTGTACAGTAGATACTTGGCATTTAAAACAGCCTTCACCTTTTCTCCTCCAGAGCAAGTAATCCCAGCTCTCTCAGCCCTTCCGAGTACTGCCGCCACCTGGCCTTCCAGAGGGCCTTCTGAATTCGGTCCAGTATGTCAGTATGAGTGTTGCATTTCCCTGAAAACGCAGGGCAGTTTATGGGAGAACATCATTTAAAAAACAACTAACACACTGCCATCAGCAAGATCATGCCATTTGAAATGCTTGCAGTGGCTCTGCTGGCTTTCTGAGGTTGTGCTCATCTGGAAAACAGTTACTGGCAGAGAATGAATAGACCTGCATTCGGCTTCAGCACTCCCACTGTCCTGCTGGGTGAGATGAGGAGGTTGCTTCCCCTCTTCCTAACCTGCTCTTGTCTTCTCCATGCGATTGCTGTCCTTGCAGATTGGCTTGACCTCCTAATGTAATTTTGTACAGCACCAAAAAGAAGCAGGGTGCAATCGCAAACAGATTTCCCAGGTACTTTCCCAATAGGAATAATGAAAAAGAAGAAAACTTGTAATTTAAGAATCAAAAATGTGGCTGATTTATAAAGCAAATCAAAAAAAAAAAAGGCCTGTGCTTGCAAAGGCTTGCAAGAGAACTTAACATTAAATATTTAGTTGCCTGAGCTAATGACACTGCAAAGCATATACATAATTATGCTGGATTGTGGTAGATAATATTAGTTGATTTAAAAAACAAAACAAAAGAAAATACAGTAGATTAAAACTTGGTGCTTTCAGTGGCATGACTACAAAGAAATATATTTAGGGAGATATAAATGAACTTGCATAGCATAATTAGCAAAAATCTTAAGTTTCCCAATTTTGACTTTTCAAAATTTTCTTATGTTACACTGAAGCATTGTCTTCTGGGCAACTAGAATCCCTGTGGCCTAAAGAAAATCTCTTATCAGTGAATCAAGAAAGCAACTTGTATTTTTTGCCATCACAGCTGCACCAAAAAGAGACATGAAACCCATAGAATTAGCATTTTGTTGTTTGAGATTCCTAAATTCCTTAGGGCACTGTGTTACACTTAGGTAGATTCCAGAGCTGCGTGTTTGTGGTTTCTAATTGTTCTTTCAAAATTTCTGCTAGTCTAAGAGATCTAAAAAGAGCTGGAATGTGCAGATCTCCTTTTTCAGATTTCGTTATTCAAGGTAACTGAGCAGAAATACAAATAGTGATTGCATTTGGTGCTTTTAAGCCACCTCTATCTGTGCCTTCCACTTAGTTTAGTTCACTGTCTGTACAGAGATACTCAACTATGGAATGAAGATGAATTAATGATACTCTGGTGCTGCCGTATCAAATCTTCAGGGGACTAATGTTCATCTGTGCAGCTAAAGAACCTTTTATTTACCTCTATTAACAGCTGTTACTAAATGTGATAACTAGAAATATTTCAGTTGTGAACTATTCAAAACAATATCTTAGAAAATGGAATAGTTTGCAGCAGCTGTGGACTTCTTGTTGAAATTGCATGAACATTGGTGTTGCTTCTTATCCAGAAATGTTAGTATCTGTGTTTTCTCTCCATTAGGTTATGCTTCTTTATAATGCCTGTGAACTTAAAGCTTTAAGGGTAAAATCCAACTGCATGTGATATTTCTTTTCGTATGGTTAACATTTTTTTTCCCCTCAAATCATTGTTCTTCTCTGAATCCAGGTTTTATAGAATTGAGCTAGATGACAAAATGCCTTTCTAGATTTTGAGCTACATTTTAGTTGCTTGGATAATAAAGACAGATCCACTTTAAACAAGAAATCAAGGTATCTTTGATGAAATTTTCTAGGACCTGAGACAAAGGAATATGCAGAAGAAAACATATGCTGACAGGCTGAACAACCATGGCTAAGCCAGTTAACAGACCACTCGCAGTGTATGTTTTTGTTCCAGAAATTGTGGAATGGTCATGTAATGTGAAAATTTATAGGTGTTTTTCAAAACCAAAAATGTGGTATGTTGCTGTTGTTGTCTATTTAGTCATGCCATGTGAATGATTACCAAGATTAGTGGATTTTAATGGATCTAATTCTGGACCTAATTACTGTAATCTCTTATATAGCATTACCTGTTTGGATATGTGTGGTAGAGAGTCTATGACTTTATTGGTTTAACTCCACTCTTGGGTCAGCTTTGCCTGAGAGTAAGCTAGCAGCTAGGCACCTTTCTAAACCCAGAAGTTGTTTAGAATTTATGAAGCAGATTTTTTTTTTTTTTTTTTTTGTGGAAGTGGTCATTAGCAAAAAGAATGAAGATCATTGGCAATCATCAAATTCCTTTTATTTGCAGGGAAAGTACAATACCTTTTATTTGCAGGGAGAATGAACTAAGCCAGTACATTAGTACTGTGGTCCAATAAATGTCTTAAACATTGGGGATACATAAGTAATTATATGCATTAGATTGACTTTCGTTATTTCTTTAGATAAAGAGTGTATGGCGGATCCGGTCTATCAAGAGTGGGCATTTGAGCTGCATGAGAACAGTGCCTATATGCGTGTGCTCTGCTGCACTGGGAAGGAATAGTAGCAAATATGTGGTTTCAATTGACAGTAAAAGACAGAACGACAGAAAAAAAAAAGTGTCTCTCATTAGCAGCGACAGTCTGTGGAGAGGACAGTTGGGTGGGACTTTGGCTTTAGCAAATTGGCAAGCTCCTTTTGAGGAGGGGACCAAGGAAATGGCTACCTGGAGAAACCCAGATTGGGGCAATGCACTCAGAAGAAAGCTTTGTAGTGGCACAGGTGGGGAAATATTCCCTGGGAGCGTATCAAGAAAAAGAGTCCTCCCAAAGTCCAGGTTAAACAGAGAATGGGGTCTGAACAGTTCAAGAATTGCTGGTTTAAGATACAGAATATAGCATTTCTTACAAAAATATGATGAGTGAGGAGATGGTAAAAGGGGAATTTTAGGTATCCTAATATAAATTACTAAAATTAATTGTGTTTTCAGGGATGTGTTGCAGATCCTTTTTGGATGTTTTTATTAATGACCTGACTAAAAAAGCAGTGTTTTCATATGGACAAAGTAAAATTAGGTAGGATAATCATAAAATTGGATAATTTTATGTACTGCGGTAGGAGAAATGAAATGTAACAATGCAGACTGAAAAGTCATGTACTTGGGAAATAATTTTAAGAATTTTTGCTGTAAACTTAAGTCTGATCAACTGATGAGACTTCATTTTATTTGTCCGTTTGCCCCCTTGTGTCATCTTTATCAGTCTAGAATTCCCATGAGGAATTAAAGGGATGTGACTGTGAATAAAACTAGTGAGATTATAAGATGGAGGTAAAGGACTTGCAGTAGATAAGAGTATTAGCACTGTTGTACAAGCAGGGCTAAGGTGTTTAGGACACTGTACAATTATGATCTGCTTTCTGTGGGCTTGTGTGTGTGGTCAAGTACTGTTGTGCCAGCTGCACAGCTGTAGCTAAATTTCCAGTTCTGGAATTTACATTTCCAGGTCTGGACACTTTGCAGAATTACTTGTATTCAAGACAGTGCTGTTATCCTTGTCTTCTGCATTCACTCCGCAGAGCTGCGAATGATCCTGATGAATGTGCACATGCTTTAAGAACTAGGGTCCGCCTGTATCTGAGAACTTGCCTTTGTTCTGCCTGTATCTCAGTGAGCAGGATTTGTGCTTCCGGAGCATGGCTGGTAGGGGGTTGTGCTGGTGTAAACCTGGGTGTACCTGTTAAAACTATATGTGGGGCTTGAAACCTAGGGCCTATGTAACACTTTCTGGGTGAGGCCATTTCCTGTGCACAACTCATATAATTAAGTGTATTGAGAATTCTGGCAGTCGTACAAATGAGTGTATTTATAGTGTAAGGCGCAGGGAAAGCTTGTGCTAGACTGCAGCTAGAGGACAAGAATGGAGCTGAGGCACATCCAGCTTTTAAGGGACTGGGATAAGATGCTGCGGAATCGTATTTCCCCTGCAGCTGCCGCATTACTCTGCAGCTTACCCGGGCCCATCGCTAGCCTTGGTGGAACAGTTTATGCCCGCAGAGCGCGTCTGCACGGTGCAGGCAGGATGGTTCTTCCTCGGGGGTTTTGGCTGCACGGGAGCTGCGGAGGCTGTGGGAGCGGAGAGGGCGGGTGCCGCGACGTGGCAGCCGTGAGCCAGCCCCGCTGAGCCCCAGTACCGCAGGGGTGCCGAGCGCGGCCGGCTTGCTTGTGCCCCGTCACGGAGCTCGCTGCAGCAGAGGGTGGCGGGGCGAGAACAGAACGGGCAAGGGAGCATGCCCATACCCCGTCTGCTAAATCAGTTTAAATATTCTGTAATTTCAGGGACATTGTGCTCATGTCTGAACGCAGGTTTGCATGTTAGAAAATACTGATTTTAATGAACGGTACGTGCTTCCTTGTGAGTATCAACAATTATGAAAACTTATTTACCTCAACAGTAACAGCAGTAACTGAAATGAGGTGGGGCACACTGGCAGAATGGGCATGACTGAAGAGAAACTCTTGGATAAAGAGACAGGCTGTTCTGTGTATTGACTAAGAGTCAACTTAGCTCCTGTTGACATTCACAGGTTAATTACAAGGTGAGAGACATGGGGCTGGAGATGTGGCTTCAAACTTTGGAGGGTGTGACCTTGAACAAGACAGTCACCTAATGTTCCCATGTTTTAACAAATTGATGATGACTTTGTGGCAAGGACATGTTTATGAACAGCACTTTGACAGGAGTCACCTTTACTGCATTGATGTGAATGTGTGCATAGTGTCATTCCAAGGATGCCTTGCTAAAAAAAAAAATCAAGCTCTTTCTAAGCAACTTACACAGGAAAAAAACCTGAATTGTTATGGTCACAGATACTGTACAAATATATAATATATACTGGAGTTATAAAGTAATTCTACGTCCTTTCTTTCCTTTCGCCTTCAGAGAGGAGTGAAAAACATGAAATGTGGAAAAAAATTACTAACAACATTGTTTAGAAAGCCCTAGGGACTGAGGGGCAGTTTCACAGACTGAATGAATACAAGTATTTGCCAGGAGGATTATTCATGGTAAGTGGTGTAGGCGATGAAGGCTACATTTGGAGGGCAGCATACGCTGTAGATGACTAGCAAAGACAATGTGTCCTAACTCAGGGCTGCACTAATAGCAAAAGCTTTACTTACAAGTTGCTTGTGGGAACTCTGCAGTTCTTCCTGTCCATTGCTTTGGTGTTATTGACACATAACACATTATCAAGCGGAGCATTCCAATTGCAGATGGAAACTTACCCCTTACTACAGAATCAACAGGTATTCACCAAGGGAAAATCGTGCCTAATGAATCTGAGAGCCTTCTATAATGGAATGAGTGGATGTGTAGGGGAGGGGAGGGGAGATCAGTGGATGTTGTCTACCTTGACTTCAGCAAGGCTTTCAACACCTTCTGTCTTCCATAGTATCCTCAAGGGAAAGCTCAGGAAGTGTGGGTTAGATGAGTGGACAGTGAAGTGGATTGAGAACTGGCCAAATGGCAGAGCCCAGAGGGTGGTGATCAGTGGTGCCGTCTAGTTGGGAGGCCTGTAGCTAGCGGTGTCCCCCAGGGGTCGGTACTGGATCCAATCTGGTTCTTACTCATCAGTGACCTGGATGAGGGGACAGAGCGCACCCTCAGCAAGTGTGCTGATGAGTCAAAACTGGGAGGAGTGGCTGATACCCCTAGGGCTGTGGTGCCATTCAGAGGGACATGGGTAAGCTGGAGAGCTAGGCAGAAAAGAGCCTCATGAAATTCAACAAAGGCAAGTTCAGGGTCCCAAGCCTAGGGAGGAATAAGCCCATGTACCAGGGCAGGTGGAGCTTGACCATCTGGAGAGCAGCTCTACAGAGAAGGACCTAGGCATCCTGGTGGACAACAAGTTGACCATGAGCCAGCAATGTGCCCTTGTGGCCTAGAAGGTCTCCTGAAGTGCATTAGGAACGGTATTGCCATCAGGTGGAGGGAGGTGCTCTTCCCCCTCAGCCCTGGTGAGGCCACATCTGCATCCAGTTCTGGGATCCCCAGTACAAGAAGGAAATGGAGCTGCTGGACAGAGTCCGGTGTAGGGCTACAGAGATGATTAGGAGCCTGCAGAACCTCTCCTATGAGGAAAGGCTGATCAGCCTAAAGAGGAGAAGCTGAGAGGGGATCTTATCAATGTGTATAAATACCTAGTGTCAAGAGGATGAAGCCAGACTCTCTTCAGTGGTAGCCAGCTATGGGACAAAAAGCAACAGGCACAAACTGAAGCACAAGAAGTTCTGCCTGAACATGAGGAAGAACTTCTTGACTGTGAGGGTGACAGGACCCTGGAACAGGCTGCCCAGACAGGTTGCTGAGTCTCCTCTGGAGATCTTCCAAACCCACCTGGATGCCACCCTGTGCCATGTGCTCTAGGTGTCCCTGCTTGAGCAAGGAGGTTGGACTAGATGATCTCCAAAGGTCCCTTCCAACCTCAACCATTCTGTAATGCATAAAGCACATGAACCTGCCATGCAAAAGCATATACAGTTTACACTATGTTCCTGTCTTGGCTCCTGAAAAGTCAAAAGGTATTAGAGCTATGCTGGAAGTCCAAGTCAGTACAAAAAGGAAACAAACCATATTACATATATTTTCTTTATTGCTGGACTTCGAGTAAGTAGGCACGATTCCTTAAAGGCTTAGTTTTTTTAACACAGTAAGATTTGTCTTTGTTTGTTTTGTCTTGCTTGTTTTTTTTCCTGTAGACAAAAAGATACCTTGGATCAAAGTTTTGCTTTATCTTACAGTATTTCTGTACAAAAAACAAAAGTCCCAAATCAGCTTTTTACTAGCTGATATCCCCCCAAGTTATTTACAGGTGTCAGAAACCTTCATTAGGCAACCAGGTAAAGGACAACTCTGTACTAAAGCAGTTTGCCTGTTTACTCTGTATCCGCTAGTAAACTCTGAAGGGCTCTGACCTTTTCCAGGTAGTTTGGATTGGAAAGTCCAGCTAGAATTCTACAAGAATAGTGTCTTTTTAAAAGAAAAGTTTAATATTAAAAACTTAAGCTGACATGGGATATTGTTATCTGTATTTCCATATTAGGGCAGTCTATAAATATTCTCAGCTACATTTTTTTTTTTTTTTTTTATAATACAGCAGGTACAGAATGCAGACTTCTGCTACATATATGGTAATACATATTTGCAATAGTAAATCAGTGTATGAAAATTTCAAAATTTACTTGTTAATAAAACTGCTTATAAAGTAGCCATACAATTGTAACAACTATACCTCTGAACTATTAAAATGTACAGAAAGACTGTTTACACCATTGCACATACTTATTCCCTTTGCTTCAAAAGACTTGTGAAATACAGAATAAAATTAGTCAGATTTTCCTGTCAGCTCAAATATGCACGTGCAGTGTGCATGTCCGTGGAAGCAAGGGGAAATAAAATGTTGGCATCTGTAAGGAAGGCTGCCAGCAGCTCCCAAAAAATAAACCTCCCTCTTCTTCCCTCCCCCATTCCCACAAGTATGCAGGCCTGTAGGTTAGTGCAGAATGGATGAACGTTGCTTGCAGTGTTTTGATCAGAAAAAAATCTTGATTTTTATCAGCAATTTTAGGTTAATACAAGTCGTTTTCGATGTTGTAAGGCACTTTTTACTGCTTGTATTGCAGTGGGTCAAGTCTTAAGGCATCTGTTGCACAAACTGAAGATAACGATGCTTTGGAATTTTTAAGTCAACAGTTCTAGTATGTGACTATTCCAGCCGATTTCCTTCCCATCCCCCAGCCTGTGCTCTTTTAAAAACAAGGTTTGAAGGTATTTTCCTTAGAAATTCTGGTTCTTGGTTTGGTTGTTAACAAAGGCGATCGGTATCATCAGTGAGCTGGAGGCCAAGCAGTGGTAAGTTCTGTTGTGAGCACACACAGCGTGACTGGCTTTGCTTTCACCTGCAGCTGCCTTGACTTCCATGACTACTCACTGACCGGGAGGTGCTGTAGCGCTTTTTCACGATCATACTGATATAGGCTTTCATCAGCTTGGCAATGTCAACCACCTGCAAGGAGAGCACAGAGAGCCCAAAGCCCTTACTGAGGTAACAGCATGCAAATTGGTTTCTTTACACAACAATATAGAACTGTTGAGCTTTCAACGCAAGCCTTTAACGTTAAAGCAAATGCAGCTACTCAAAACTTCTATCCATCGTATACTCTTCACTTTAGCTTTACAGGGGTCTTGAATAAATTTGTGTTTTGCAGCTATTATTTGAATTAAAAAGTAGCCTTGCCATCAGCACAGGATGACATCACTGTAAACAAAACTTTCTCTTACCTCACTAGTCTCAAAAAGCAGTTCTCTCTCATCCACAACAATCTTGTAGGTGTTGGCAAGTGGTGCCCCAAAGGACAAGATGTGTTCATACTGGAACACTTCTAAAGGCCTTCCTTCCCCACGCTTATAGACGGAGACTGCATCAGCGCTGACTCCAAGCCACAACTCTTGTGGAAAGCCCCCTTCTTTACACTAGAGGAAAGAATGTAAATTAACAAGTGGAATGGAGTGAGTTGCACAACACTTACTGTTCTTTTCTGAACTCACTGAAAGAGAAGAAAGTGCAGGTTGATGGCCCATCTTTGAATGCAGCTTATACACATCTCCCCAACCTGTATGCAACGTACAAGGCTAGCATTCAGCTCCTCTGAAATTTATGGGGTTAAATGACTACAGTGCATGCCAGCAAGAGTATGATTTAGTATGTGATAGATAATTACGTCAGCTTTCTGAGCACTGTGATCTGGTTTAGAAAACTACTACAATGTAACCACCAATTACAGCAGTATAAACTATATTGCGAGCTTTGAGGAAGTCTTACCTCTACATCAAATAACGTTGACCCGTAGCCGGGCCATTCCTTAATCAAAGCCATATACTTGGCCATAGCCTGCTCCTGGTTCATTCTCTGCAGCTTTTTCCATTTGTCAATAATACTAGTCCTGGAAGCTGAGACTTCCTCTTTGACCCACATGTCTAACATCTGATCCTCCTCAACCTTTTGCTTGCTGATAGAGCCACTGCGGAAGCTCCTCCGCAGCGTCCCTTCGAGGAAGCTGGCTCGTTTCTTCTCAGCCTTCTCTGTTGCAGTAAAGGTTTTGGTGGACTGAGTAATCCGAGACTTTAGCTTCTGCAAGGGGTAGACTTCCTCCATTTCTGGTATGGTGGTATGGAGAGTGTAATCTCCCTGAAGATACTGAAGACGCAAAGCTGCAAGGACCTGGAGCGTTTCTTCTGGAGCAGGATAGTGTCCTCTAATCACTGCTTCATGAGCCTAGAGAGGGGAAAAACATAGCTTTGTATGTACAATCTCAATCTTTGAAAAGGGCAGGAATGGAAACAGGAAGTATATTTACTGCCATGTAAATCACGTAATAAGTGATCCACTAATTAAACCAAGTATGGTAAATTTGTTAGAGTCAGTAAAACAAGAGTTTTCACATGAACTGCAAAGCATGAGAGGAACTTGCTAAAGGTGAGTTACTGCTACTAGTACAGGTCCCACAGAACTGGCATATATAAGAACCAACCAGCTGTGTTACTAAGAAGGAAAAGAAAATGTAAAGGGGAGAAAATCAGGACCTAAAACACCCGGCCGGAGGGCTAAAGGGGTGGAGTTTAACATCTGTGTTAAAGGACATTAGGCAAAAACAGGTATCTAGACTTAGTTCTTATTGGTATTAATAATCTGGCGGTGAAAATAAAAAAGTTGCCAGCGAAATGAGCAAAATGCTAGGATACCCTGCTAATAAAAACAGTGAATCTTAAAAGGAATCTAGGTAAAATTAATAGAATATTTATATGGCAAAGTTGTCTGGAACACCAGGGATCTGATTCTGATGTAAGACAACTCCTTCAGATCCTAGTTCCCTCTTTGTACACTCATTCAAACCTTTGGAAAAGTGTCATATCTAGGATTTTTTTTTTTTCATATGAAATTAATACTGGGAACAAACATGCCTCATGTCTGGAGATGTAGGAACTGCAGGCAATTTAGTAAAAGCATAGAAATAATTTGCATCTAAGTAAGAGCGAGTTCATCTAGGCACATGGTTAAGATGGAGACAGAATCCGCCTGCAGACATGCAAGGCAGTTTAACTGGGATTGTAGACATGCAGAAGACAGACTGTATTGTAGACATGGAAGGATAGGATCTTAATAAGTAAGAGTAACTAAAAGACTTTTAATTAGCATCTTATGAATCAATTCAGGTGTTAAAAAAATGAGAGAGAACTAAAACTGAAGACTCAAGGGAACTCTGAAATTATCTGCTGAAAAAGAATCAGTGACTGACAGCAGCAACAGACAATTAAAAAAATGATGTTAGAATGTAATTCATTGCCAGCTTAAGATAGTGCTGTGATATTAATCTGACTGATTGAATGTGCCATGTTGTCTAACCGAAGTACTATTGGTCTTGGCATGATGCAAAACATTTGGCTAACCACCAGTCCGCATGGAATAGAAAATAGAAAAGCCGCTGTCTGATTAGTTCTGTGAAGTTGCCAGTATGGTCTCTAACAGTTTGCTTGGCAGTTACATATTTTTACTTTATTTCTTGCACTTCCTTAATTAAATGGATTCATAAGAGCAAAACTAGACACAGGTGTTATTGTTCCAGATAGAAATTATCCATCTTAGATCCAGTCAGCGTTTTTCTCTCACCACAATAACATACAGCAATTCACAAGTGACAAAAGTATTGCAATGCACAAACAGATGGGTCAGAACACTAAGTAAATCACATTCACTTCACTTATCTTGGATAATCCTATTTGACCATTAAACTGCTTTCTTTGCGTTTGCTGCCTGAGCCGTATGTTTAGTTAAAAACATGACCTAAAGTCTTCCTGTATTGCCTAAATCTCTTGCTTTTTCCCTCTTCTTAAAAACTCTTTGCAACAAAACCTGTTTTTTACCTGCTCAAACATAAAGGCGAATTCCACGCTGTCTTTGGGGACATTTTCTGTGTCCAGGAAGCAGTAGAGCTTGAAATAAAACTTCCAGTGCATCTCCCCAGCTTCAGCAGAAGCAGCGAGCCTACATGTTTGTCAAGAGAAAGAGCTATCAGATCTGTGTAATCAAATGCCTTTCTGAATTAATGCCTGAAGAATCTGAAAGAA
>VZSV01000196.1:732114-758460 GCA_013398735.1 Nothocercus julius | reverse complement strand
GGAATTAGAAGTGTTACTCAGTTTCTCAGTCAAGTGTTTCTAAATCAAATCCTCTGGTTTTGTGGCTCAGTCAGTCAGGTGTCAGTTAGGTTTAAGAAACATTTGTTTCTGTTAAAATATGCAATTGCACACCATTTTAGATGCCATTGTCCCATTATTTGGATTAAAGAGGCTGCTTGTCATGTGTATAACATAATGATGACAACCAGGTATTTAGTGTTGTGTTACATTTTCTTACTGCAGTGCTATGGATGATTTCAAATCCACTAACAGAAGTCAGAGAAATGTTCTGTGGTGGCTCCCACGTGAAGTCCAGATGAAGTTACACAGTGGGTGGTCAGAAAGGCAACGACTGCCAGGAGTTCAGTTCTCCCGGCAGTGGGGCAGCCACAGTGCTAGTAACAGTGGGAAACATTGAAGGGGTAGTAAACAAAATGTGGAAATTGTGATAAGAAATATGACCTTGCTAGTACGGAGACTGAGGAATATCAGACTCAAATGAACAGACAACTCATTAATTCCTTTAAGAGGAAAAAAAAAAAAAAAAAAAGTTTTTTCCCCCCAAAATGCCCATGGGTTTCCATTTAACAAATAAAAAAGGCACAGGAAGAGAAAATTCATCATTATTGACACTGGAAATGTATTTAGTTGCTCCTCAACGCATTAGAGTGAAAGAAGCACACTCACTTTTCAAACTTTGCCAAGACGTCAGCCACAATAGTTCTGCTTTCAATTGCTTTATTAGTAGTTCCATTGTATTCAAACAAAGCAAACATATTTCTGCTATCCTCCATGGCCAAGCCACGAATTAACTTTTCAACCACCTAAAGAAAAACAGCACATCAGCAAATCCAAAGCATGCCAAAGTAGTATCACTGAGTTAAGGCGCATACTTGGGAAAAAATTAAAAACTAGATTTTACATTAGGATAAAAATGCGGTTAAGATGTTTGTATCAGTTGTATTCATTGTCCTCATACACAATTTAATTTTTTATCCTAAATACTACTGATTCTTCAAGAATATGTATGTGCTACCACTCGGCCAAATACAATCCCCGTGTTTCACCAAGTCTAGCTTTAGGAAGCAACTTGGCTCTCATACACAGCCATATGTACTGAAGCTATGTCAGCCCTGCCACTGTTGCTTGGTCTTTCCAGTATTTTTTCCTGTAAGAGAGGACTTACATTGGGCAAATCCTTTGCTGTGCAAGGACAGTTTCCACAGTGGGGATTATTCAAGGTAACTGGGGAGGGGAGGGCAGGAGAGGATCCTGTGGTGACCTCTCAACAGGACCTCAGCTGGTAGTCAGAAATCCTCAGTGTTTCAGACCCCCACACCACCACTACCTTCATCCATCACATATGGAGAAACATCAACTGATTTTGTGCCAGAGCTGTTTTGTCCCCACTTCTTACCTCTCCAGCTGTCGTGTGCGAGTTGATGGTGATCTTACAGGAACCACCACCATGGCAATAAACTGTAGACGTCATTTCCTGCCTGCTGATCAGAGCTTCTATTTCATCCCGTGATGGCACAAACTCTCTGCATTTGGTTTTTTTGAGAGACTCGTAAGTAAAAAGTGCGTATTTCTCCATTTCAGTTCCTGGAAACTGGTCACGAACCCTGTGAGACAAATATTATTACTCTAAATTGCCAGTGTGTGAAATAGAAAACTTACTCATTTGAGAACGGGTTTTTCCTTAAAGTGATAAGGTATTTCTCTATCCTTTTAAATAGTATGCTACTTAATTGGCACATCAAAAGGTTAATCTTCACTGTCAAGGAAGGTGTCCTAAAGATGCTTTACTGCGAGATAACTTAGATACAATAATCATTTTGTTCTGCAAGCTTAATGGGAAGGAAAAGCTTATAGGAACCTATCTTAGCTATAGGAACCTTGTTATGATTCAGATTTGTCAGCAAGATAGCCAGAATAATGTTACTGTAATCAGCTCTCCTTTTTGTTAATAATCGTTGAATGAAGTCCAAATTGCATTGAGGTAATACAGAAACTAAGCAAGAAAACAGATTTTTGACTGCTTTTGCAGTGTCACTTGGAATGACATGATTTTTGGATGCACTTGGAATGACCGCTTTTGCAGCAATGTCACTTGGAATGCATGATTTCTATTCCTGATTTTCCTACATATCCTCTCTAGACTGTACTGTTCAGCAGTTACTCTTAGGAGTATTCAGTAACAGCTTTAATGAATTCAAACTCTAATTGTTGCAGTTTTTCTAACTGGGAGTTATTTTATGGACTGAGTTAAAGTGAGAAAGTGAATCAGTGTTAGACTGTTTTAATTTTTCACACTTGGATACTAAGTGATTGATGTTTTCCACTAAATTTATTTTGATATGAAGGTATAGCTTTGGTACAAGCATTTTACAAATAATTTGGTATAGTCATTTACCAAGTTTCTGTACTACTGTACATACAGACATGACTTGTTTGTTTTAATGGACTATTTTTTTCTACTGACAAACACTTTGCATCCTTCTGAGGCATTAGAGCAAGAGGCACTCCACAATCTAGTTAATGCTCGATTGTCAAAAATAATTTTGTTTGTTTTTATGTGACAATTTGGACAGTTAGGAGCGCACTGGTCATTTAAGCAAATCGATACAGTTGCTTAAAGCTCAACTTTTGTCAATGTTAAACAATGCATTCAGTTTAGTGGAACTTTGCTTGATTCTTCAACTGAAAATAATTCCACCTAGATCAACTCATGCACTGCTTTCTTACAACTTTTTTTAAAAGATTCATAGTTTGGCCTAACCAAGCTATGGTTTTGGTTCACTAAATTGAATGCATTTTCATTCAGCTTTCATGAATGTCTCTCCTCAAGATGTCTAAACATTCTTAAGTGAAGGGGGAAGAGGGAAATAATAACGGAAGGAACTTTTCATCTTGCTCAAGCGGTTCAAAGTTTCTCACCTTTTGAGATGGAACTTGAGGTATTTGAGGATGCTGCGGCTGGGCAGAAACGTGCAACTCATGCAGGTGAGTATCTGCCAACTGTACAGGTTCCCCACGCTCCCAGGTGTAGGTACTTTGTTGGTCTGCTTGATGAGCTGACAGTAGAGCTCATCTCGAAGAGGTCGTAAATCATGCCCAGTTTGGAGGATACCTTGAATTATAGGGATGGGGTCAGACATAGACTCTAGCTGCTGTAATGAATTGAATATCTTGATGGCTTCATCCTGCAGAGTTGTGTAGCCCTTGTCTTTCAGCACTACAAAAGAAAAAAGAAGGGTGTTTACACTGCGAGATGAAAGAGAAAGCACAAACTCAGGCTTAATGTAGAAATTGCTCCCTGAAATTCTGTGACCCTTTCTAATGCAGGATAGCAGATGGATCTTTTCCATTTTATATTTATGAGACAAACTTGTTTTATGAGTTATTTTGCTATTAAGATTTGCTTTGAATTTAATGAAATCCAATCTGTGCTGCACTTGTGCATGGGACAAGCTGCTCAAGTAATGAGAAAATTAATACCATGCCTTGCCACTGCACAGCAGGAGGGTGGGGAAGATGAGGAAAAGGTTTTTTCTAGCATTTTCCTTTCCTTTGTCCTGTTAGCAGCGCGGTATCATTTGAGTTATTGGGAAATCTTAAAATCTTACCCGAAGCATCTTAGCCCTTAATAACCCATGACTCCCCACTGTCCTCCCAAAGATGAGATTTCTGATCTGAATCAGCTCTTCTTTAGTAAGCAGTTTCAAAATAACATAAGCATGTTAATATAAGGACACCATATCCACAACCAGCTCTGACCCATTTAAAACACTCTTCTAGCTGAGTGGGTTTTAATACCCTTGACTCAGTCACAACTACACCTGTTTCAGGAGTAATGCATTGTTACTTTTTCAAATCATGTATGTTTAAATCTTTCTTTATATATATAAACATTGTTCAAGGACACTAAATGAAGTGGGTTTGATCTGCTTAGCTGCACTGTGAGTGAGGGTAACCAACTTTTACCACAGCAGCAATAGCAACCTTCCTTTCCTGACCACCCACGTAGAAGCCAGAGCAGCCTATGTTTTTTTTCTATAACTGAAAAACTTACAGTTTAGATTGATGTCCCCATATGGCAATGGCAGTAATGGCGAGTGCAACGGATGATGAGTGTAACGGAGAATAGGGTTTCTCTTATAAATTTGTTCAACCACTTCGGCATTTAGGCAGTTCTCCTGTTCGGGAAAGAAAAAAAGCTTAATTTGGAGTCCAGCACTAGCAGTAATACAATACCTTGTGTCTTTAAGTTGGCTGTAAAAAAATGAGTCATTGGTGTTAACAACACTGTCTGGTGCTAAATCCAGCTGTGGGCAGTGTGGCTGCCTTGGCACTCTGCACACTATGAATGCTCAGCAGCTGCTCACCTTGGGCCTTGCATAAGCTTGTCTTATCTGTGCAGTACAAAAACACAGCAGAGCTGCAGGGGACAAAAATGCATTTTCATAAAACTTTGTGAAATGTGTTTTCATTCTGCAATTGTTTTTATTCCAGTCTTTCATAACTGGAATTATATCAAGACATCTGTCTTCAAGTTTTCTTTAAAAATATTTCTCTAGCATAACTATACATTTTTTTCAGAATCACCATAACAAAATAGTCTAGAAAAACAGCTGCTGCAAACCTGCTGCGCCCATTCTGTCCCTAATGGCTGAACACTGTTCTCAGTCAAAGCTTGACAGATGTGTGAGAACTGTCTTCCTGTCACTTCTGAACTTCCTTACATTTTCTGCTGTGCTAAAGAACAGGCTTCATGTTCTTGAAATGTAGGATTTGATATGTCTTTTCCATGGGGAAGAGGGAGGAGCCACTATGGAAAAGGTTAGCAGCTGATCTTACTCCTTCTCCCCCTCTTTTGGTGGGGGACCTGGCTGGTGCCCATGCTGGCAAGCTGCTTGCTGTGGACACGGTCAGTCGCAGGCACTGACCCACGAATCCCCACGCCGCGCTCTACTGCCTGGCATAGCAGCACCTGGTGAATTACACAAGCCAGTAAAGCTTATTACGGTTTTCAAGGAAAAGAAAAAAAAATATATATATCCTTCTTTCCCTTCAAGTTACACCACATATTTTATTCTTAAAAGTGCTTCAATACAAATTCTTTCAGGAAGTGAATGACTACATTCAGGTTCTGCAATTCTCCATGCGACAGTCTGCAATAGTCCTTGTCACTGTGTGGTTAAAACTCACATTTTCTGCTTGGCAAAAGGAACATAAAGAAAAAGACTGATTTCAAGTATCTAACTAACTCTTCTTTCCCACCCCACTGTGGTTTGTTCCTACCTTAATATCCTGAATAAGTTGCTGGGTTGGTGTATCAATTGGTGCTTTTGTGTCAATCACATTCTGGACAGCGCTTGACCAACGGGTGGCCTCATTAAGCAACTTGGTGTAGAGACGGTAACAGTGTTTGCGTCCGTATACAGTTACATTCCAGTAGCCTGGCATGATGGCAAAAATTATTTCAAAAAAAATTTTATTTTAAAAGCATATCTAAAACAATACTCCAACTTCTAGCTAAAAACAGGTGCAATCTCATCAGGCCTTGGCTGCTGTATTCCAGGACCTGCTAGCAGGTTTTTCTTGGGAACTAAGAAGCTGTACCAGTAATAACTATCCTAAAAACAGACTACACCTGTAAAGGAGAGAATGAATGCAGAGGGGTAATGTCAGAATACAGGCACCAGCATGCAGCACTCATGGACAATATGAGGCAAGACAATATGAGATAGTCTTGTGTTATATGCGAGACTCTTCCAGTGGCTGTGGCACATACATAAACAGATGTAACGCACATTACCTGTTCTATAGAATAGCCATTAATTTCACACAAAGGAAGTGGCAACTATGAGAACAGCAGCACTGCCGTTCATCTTATCTCTCTACATCACTGCATAGGCCATTTTTTGAAGCAGTTCCAGTTAAAGGAAATCTAATTAATCTTTCACTATCAAAAACCTCTTTGAAGCGTCCGTGACCCCAATGAGGTAACACAGGACAGTCAGTTGTCACTCCTCATTTACCAACAGCCACATCAGAACTGAAAACCAGTTTTGAAAGTGCACTGCAGAGCTGACTCAGATGCAGTATGTGGGTTAGCACAAACTGGACGCTTGCTCTAGATCTTCTTATCCTTCCCCCGCCAGTGTCAGCCCTCAGAGCTCTTCTGCCCAAAGTTAATGCATGGAAAGCGTGTGACCCAGATGCCTTTCCCACGCCTTTGATGTGTAAGCGTACGCATTCAAGCTACCTTGCCACAAGTGTTAGGCTGAGATAGCTTGAATGTTGCTAAGAACAAGTTTTACTACTGCATACATTATTACTGCTGCCTTTTGGCTAGTATGTCCCTGTGTTATGCCTCAGTGACTTAGGATTTGTTCAAACTGCCACCTTAAGACTCCATTTAAAATACCTTTATACACTGTTTGTGGCATAAACAGGGCAGGAGGCAAGCGTATTCCAACACACACAAACAAGTACCTGTCTCTTTGAAGATTTTGTCATCGGGTGGGACGACAGAGCAGAGGCTGTTCAGGACCAGCGTCCCTAGTTTCAGGGCGTTTTTCTCTGAGCTCTTGTAGTAGTCTAGAGAATTGTGCGTCAAAACAAACCAGCGCTTCTTTAGCTTCAATGAAGACATCTTGGGGTTGTTTTTCACTTCCTTGTGGAGCCATCCTGTTAAAGACAAGTTGAATGGCACTTTCTTTACTCTGCGGAGTTGGACAAAATTAAGTTGCTAAAAGTTAGTTGTTTACCTTTTAGAGCAAAAATATGCTCTGTTCAGCCTGCGTACTAAACAACTTTGAGCAAAATTCTCAAAAAATAGAATGTTTAAAATATTATATAAAATCTATATGACAAATTATCAACACTGTTGTTTACCCAGAAAAAATCGTTTTGTTGAATTACGAAAATGCTTTTGTGATCATTACAGTGACTTTTTGCATAGTACCATGGGACTGTAATTTCAGATATATTTAACTATGAGTAAACTGCACGATACAAAGTAAGAATCCAGTACTGCCACGCTCCGCTAGCACATTTCACAGATTGCAAATTGGGAACAATCTCTTTCGAGGTAAATGGATCTAACTTAGTCCAATATTACTCCACTCAGTTCTTACCCCTCACAATGAATTCTTGTCCCTCCACTCTGGTGTCCCCCTTCGACCTCTGCAGTAGGGTTATCCAGTGATGCATCTCTTCAGGAGTGTCAGCATTACAGTGAAGAACGCGGTTAGCAGTGATGATCACAAATGAATTGGGTCTGTGAAAAGAAATGAAGATTGAAAAAGCCTCTACAATAAGAGTACAGAGTACATACTGTTTACCTCGCTTGCCAGAAGTATAAACAGTTTCCACTGTTTGCATTTTTTATTCAGACAGATACCGTCTAGCTCTAAAGCATTTATTTCAACACCACTAAACCTAAAAATAAATATTGGGCATTTGAGAAAACTTAACGCTGGATTCACACCAAAATGCTAGGGCTCCAAATGGTGGGAAAGTTTATATTAAACTCTAGCTCGTCCTATCTCAAAATAAAGCCATGGTGAGAAACAAACCAATTGTTAATCAGCTTTAGATATGAATCAGAACTGTATTTTGGGGTCAGATCTATTTAAAGTGTCTGCTTCAGTAGTTACATTAGCTAAACCCAACTACCGAGGTCCATAATGAAGCAGTATGTGAACACAGATTCTTTTATTTGAACACAGTGCAACTCAATTTGCAGACACTACAATCTATTTTTAATGAGAGTCTGGCTTTCGCCCAATCCTCCAGCAGGATTTACTGAAGCACGAAGAACTAGCCCAAGTGCAACGTGCTGGCAGCTCCCGGATTAGAGCGGCAGGTTTTCCAGTCTACAAACCACTTGCTTTAACCCTTTATCACCACCAGTGTTTTCATCCGGCAACACTCAAACCCTTTAAGAACTGTATCAGATAGAGCAAAGAGGAGCAATTCAGCCCAGGCTGTTCTGTGGACAAGGAGCGCGTAGGCCTTCGTTGCACAGTTCTAACAAGAAAATCGTAGGGTAGAATATGGAACCAGTCAAAATGTTTATGGGGGGGGGAAATGCTCACCCAAATAGGTTACCATTCTCCAAAAACAGTACGTGCCATTTAAAAGCCAGATTGAGAATAATAATAATAATAAAAAAAAAAATTAAAAACCAACATTAATAAAATGTTTAGCAGGTAAAATTAGAACACATGGTGAAGGGGGTGTTACAGCAATCCAAGTGGCAGATGAAAAGCATGCAGGTTACCTCTAATGATGTAATAACAAATTATACTAAACGATAAAAAGCAGCAGCCTTTGGATATCCTTTATAGAAGGGGAGGAAAAAATTATTTAGTGTCATGCTCACCATTGCCACAAGATGGGTAATGAGTGATCAGAGTTTTGGTCACATTCACAATGGAGAAAACGTCAAATTATTCAAGGAAGAGTGGTGGAGAAGGAAACAGGGGAAGATGTGAACCAAAGAACTCTGTCTTTTAAGAACAAGCCAAAGGAAAGGGATCTGTAGATTGAACTTAGTGAAGCACCCAGTAAAAAGCTGCAAAGCTGTTACAGATGCTTCCTCTGGTATCATTTAATGCTACGTAAGAAGCCTTCGCATCATTTAAGATTCTAAGACTAAAAAGTCTGAGTTAATATTTGGAAGGCTTTGCACATTTTGTGCTGTACTGTTTAGGAAGCCTGGGGTTACAATCACAACTACTTGCAGTATCTGGATCTTGGTAAACCAAGGGAAGGAAGTTACTGAAAACCAGTTATTTCACACATTTGCCATGAGGAGACTGGAATGAACTGTTACAATACAAACAATTCCTCATAGCCAGTATTGTTATAACTATACTCAAAGCCTGGACCCAGATTACATTTTATCTCTTAGTTATTGTGACAGATTTTTGATGCCACATTGTCACGTTTGTTACAAAAATCCTCACTCACACACATGGTCCTATTTTAGGCAATAATTTTCATCCAACTCACTATCGTACAAGAAATATACCCTTCCTGCACAAGGGGATGAATAGCGAAACATTAAAAGAATTTTTATGCCTACCATGTTGCTAAAGGAATAAAATGTAAGACTTCTCTTTTCAGAAGCATTACTTGTATAAATGACATACTCATCTTCTACCTTTGGGTCACTTTAGTAACAAAATTGCAGAGCAGTGCATATATGGAGCAATGTCAGGGAAGACAATGAAGCTCCCACAGAAAAAGTACAAAATTCCCACTTTTCCTATTTTAATACGTTGTGTTTGGTACTATCAAAAGGCAGACAATAACAATCCATTTTCATGTGTGATTGGTCAGCAGAATATGGAGACTAACCGTATAAAGCATCAGATTTTGCCTAGAGAGAGGAGAAGAAGAAAGGAAGTTACCAGACATGGTTCTGACTTACCTATCTGGATTGTCAGCAGCACAGACAGAATCAATTAGTCCTACATCGAGTGTACCCTATAAACAAATATCAAACCAGAAAAGGAGGAAGACATTTACTATAGTATTACTCACTGTACAGTGCTCAAGAGATAGGTGAAAGAAGTAGCAGCAAAATGAGCTGCAGATTTCAGCGTTACTTTTTCCTAACCACTAAAATTACAGAGAGGAAAAAGTGAAAGACTCAGACAAACAGATATGATATGAGATTATATTTAGTTATGCTGAAAGGCAGCTCAAAAATTGCTCTTATTTTTCTATGCTTGCAAACCTGCTTCAAGTTTTGACCTAAAAGGGCCATCTCATTGTAAAGAGCATCCTCTCAGAACAAATTTATGAAGTCATTCATAATGACTTCAAAATTAAGCAGAAATTTTTATTTCCATTGCTTGATAGTAGGTTTTACATTTGCCACACTATTCCCAGTATATGTCGTATAGCACGATGAAGGCAGGACCGGAAAACCTCAACTTGTTGCTGCTGGGTTTGCAATTTACTCATTCACTGCATCTTTGCAAGACTTCAAACTCGAGTTTGTAGTAGTTTGACAGAGAACTGGACCAGAAAGATAAATAAATAAATAAATGTCACTGTGACTTTTTGTCAAGGTGAATGAAAGAGGGAATAGGAACTCTCTCCCTCCCTGTCTGCATGTACCAGGCAGCCTACAGTCAGTGTCACAGCTACCACTGCACTTAAGGAAATATAGGCTGTGACTGACAGAAGCCACATATTCAAGTCGATGGCCACCACAGAGTCCCTTCTTCTCTAAAAATACTTGCTTTGCAAAGTTCTTCTTCAGCTCTAGACTTACCACGGCATTCTGTGGATTTGCCTGCTCATCGTGCATCTCTCGGATCTCTTGCTCGGTGGACGCATGCACTTGGCTCAGGACGCTAAACCACTGGCTGTGGAGAGAAAGGCAGCAGTGTAAGTGGGGTGTTGCTTGGGCACAAGTCTCTTGTCACCTTTGCTCTGCAGAGATCTAACAGGTTCTTCAGGTTTTTGAAGTTGCTTAAGATCCCTGTTGTCAACACGCCTGAAAGCAGCAAGGATTTATGTCACTTCAAGTAACTAACAAGCCCCCTCAGATCTGCCCTGCAAATCCATGTCATAGCCCTCTATCTGAAGCCAAGAAGCTGGCTAAAAAAGGTGGGATCATTAAAAAAAAAAAAAAAAAGGAGTAATCACACTGAAACACCTGAATGATGAGGAAGCCTCTGTAACACATTCTGCACATTTAATCCTAAAACCCCAACATCGCTAGCGACACACACACACACAAAGCCTTTAAGTGAGACCCCCAGTCTCCAAATGATAAATTCTGATGCACTGATGATGGGACTGGCCATAGTTTCTTACAGTGATATGTCTGCAAAGTCCATCAAAGCTTCTATACAGGACCAAATGAGAGGGGAGAAGAACAACCTCCCCAGGCAACTATCTCTACGTTTTACATCCAGCTGCTGGAAGGCCTGGAGTCAACCTGTGCCACTGCGGTGGCCTCGCATTTTCACCGGGAGACTGGAGCCATGTTTCCAGTATTCCAACACCTCGTGTGCAGCAGTAATTGCACATTTTAATTCCAACCACACCTTCTGCTTCTGGGAAATCTTTACCCTCCTGGCACTTGTATATGATAAAGTTCAACTGCTCCAAGCAATCCCACTGAAATTTGAGGGCAGAGCTTGGCCTGTTTGGCAGGTTCCTGAATGCCATTCGTAGAGATACGAATTTGCCATTCTAATGAAAGTTACCTGGGGCCAAGTTTTCAAAAGGCTGCAAAGCCCAGCCTTTCAAATTGTCTCCTCACTTCTCTGCAGAGAGCTCTTGCCGCTGCCAGCGAGGAAACAAATGCAAAATTGCTGGCTTTAAATATAAAGCTGTCTTTTCTGCAAGTGCTCACAGTCACAGAATTCATGTCTGAATTGCTGCTTAGGTTTTCATTAGAAATACCACAACGTGTGAAGAAAAGCAAAGATTCAGAGCATCTGACAGTAGAAAAGAAGATGAGAATGTACTTCTTCGCCCAGAAAGCTCTTTTGTTAGGACTCAGGAGATGCCCACTGACGGGCTGGGCACGACACCTGCTTTGCTGAAGGGCCTTCTGACAGAGCTGTGGTCACTGGAAACCCCTCCAATGAGGGGAGCACATCAAGACCGGGGAACCAGTGAGCAGAGGAACCTCAACGCCAACCAGCAGAAGATTCCCCATAGATTAAATTATGCTTTCCTTCTGGGATCATGAATTGCAAATCTATTTAAAAGTCACTTTTTTTTTTTTTAACTAAAAGAAACATGAAGGAAAAAAAAGGATGTCATAGCATTGCATGGCCAGTTATTAAATAGTTTATTACCAGCTTTTAAAAACCAGTACAGAGTTTTCCTAGTCTCAGTACTCTTTGGGGTTTTTTTTTTTGTTTTGTTTTGTTTTTTTTTTTTGTTTCACTTCCTAAAACCTAAAACCCAGGAATACAGGAATATGGGAAAAACTAGGGGCTGAAAGACGTAAACCCGCAAGAATGGCTGCCCATTAAATCATTATTTCTTCAAATAGACTTCCATGATTAAAATAACCTTTTGCTGTTTTTTTTTTTTTTTTTTTTAATTTTCATGTTTCTCTTTTTCCACTTGATAGAAAAGCAAACTCAGATCTTTCCCTGTCCAAGTACAAAATAATTTTTAAAGAAAAAAATCTTTAGATGAATTGTAAAGGGAAATAATTCTATGTGGCTTCAGTAGCAGTTCTAGAACAAACCAACACAGTTCAGTATTTTTGTACTTAATTTTTAACAATGCCAAGTTATGAGGCTTTGACTTAAGCCCATCTGCAAACCCTTACACATCACCAAGACATGTTAAAGTTTTTCAGGTTGAGTGTGAAAACAAACAAACAAACAAACAACAAAAACATGAAACAGGCCAGTAAAAAGCAATTTAATCTTAATTATGTGTATTTTGTGCACTACGCACAGTGACAGTGACGTACTCTTCCATGCTTAGGAAAAGAAAAAAGATACATACACGACAACAGACACAGAAGACTGGTAATTTGCTACTGGTCCCTGCTACTGGTGAACTGATTCTTCACTTCTAAACATAATCACAATCACTCAAGAATCTTAATGCTAGAAAGTTCCCACTTATTTCAAGTGTAATTTTAGGGATGCCTAAAAATGAGCAGTAATTCTACACTGTTAGCACTGCTCAATTTACGTACAGTATCCTGTGATACAGAGGTTATTATACCTACTTAAATAAAAATAAAAATATGAAGCAACTTTCAAGCCTGTAGAGCAAAACTAGCTCAGGTAATTTTAACATCCTCCATCTGTCCTTGAGGCAGCAAGCCTGCTGGATAATAATATTTGATTACTGAGTTCACTATAAATATTTGATTTTATAAATGAGAAACAAGTATGTTCACAGAAACTGTAGTGTGAGGGGGTTTTATTTTTATTTATTTATTGTTTTTTAGAGACACTGCAACCTATCAGACAAATTAAGCTTGCTCCTCACCTATTAGCCTTGCAGTTTTCCTCTGGAGTTTGATAAGGATCCTTCAGAAACAAAAGCAAGGCCCTTTTTTAAGGCAGCAGAAAGGGCAACGCTCTGTTGCAACCTCTTCTCATTCATGAACACACTTTCACCCTAAAATCCTGTGACTGCATTATAGCTTTTATCTGAAAAGACTTTAGGCAAACAGATCCCAAGCCTAAAGAGCAGGACTTTGTTTCAGAGATGACAGGGTCTTAATTATTGAATTAATCTTTTATGCAGACAGGGTAATGCCCAAGAAAAGCAGCCCAAGAAAGGCAACTTACTGCCCCTCTTCGGACACACTGTATGTCAGAGAGTTACTAGTAACCCATGGGGAAATCACACACAGTCATGTTCTAGACAAAGTTTCACTGACAGTTTGACTCTTCCCAGGGGTTTCTTTTCTCAGCAAGCCTTTCAAAAGTGTGCTAAAAGCAAAGCATTTTCCTCAGCTTAACTCCTTTGTGATAATGGGCAAATAAAATGATGAGCATGAGTTACAACGGTATGGAGATTAAAACAAAAACATTATTTTCATACCTTGCATCCTCAGGAGACTCAGCAATCAAATGATAGGTTCTATCACCCATTATTAGATCAATACCATTTTCTTTGCCAGTATTATCAACAATCTCTCTGAAAACAAGACAAACAGAAAGATTTTGTATTAGAGATCTTCAACATATTTTGAAAATGCCATTTCCCGTCAAGGCTCATAAATTACTGACACCTAACAATCCAGCAATTAGCATTAAGTAGGCTCGTTTGCAGAATGCACAGCTGGATCAATTAACCAAAATGTAATTGCAGTGTTTTCTGCCATCACATTACAAATATTGATACTGCTATGAATGTCACTGTTCCAGGTTGACTATTCTGTTAGTGGTTTAATAAGAACCAAAGAAAAAGTATTATCAAAGCTTGAAAGAGGCAAAGATAACCAGAGCTAAGAAATGGATTCATTTATGAACTCACTGGAGTGAGCTTCTATTTGAATTTAACATTTTGCCTAAGTTTAAAAAATCAGCTTCTTTTTCTTTCTGCTGCTTTACCATATTTATCCGAGGCATATTATTTCCCTCTTAATTATCTACACTCCCTTCTCAGACTATTCTCACAAATCTCTCTCCTACATACCAAGTCTGTAAGCTCCGTTTATCAGCCTCACAAGGAAAATTTCTACATATTCTATTGAAAAGGTATAATTCCACATATTTTTATTTAATTTTGCTTCCTTCTTCCCAATGACAGTGTCTGCAATGTTCATTCCAGTTGTGAATTTTAAGTGAAGCAGCCCAAGATTCACTTTATTTGAACAGGGTCTCTAATATGGAGTAGTTAAGTAAGACGTATGTTAGGAATGTGCTCCGTGAACGTTAAAGGTACCTAGAAAAACTATTGCTCACTTCTCTTAACATATAACAAGTAACTTTTATTTTAGTAATTTTATGTACAAATACTCACTGATTGCATCTACAGCTCAAGTTAAATTCAAGAACCTTTGCATGACTATTTTAAAGATAAGTTCAACAATAACAAAAAAATCTCCCGGCTACAGTCAGGGAAACTGTATGAATAACAAAGGCTTAAATTAACTAGAGAAAAGCACTAAGTAAATGCTATATCACATGAGGCAATCAGATTCAGCTGAAACAAAAAAAAAATGTGGTAGGAATTTGAGTGTCTTTTCAGAGATTTACCGGACAGCCAGCTGCCCCTTGCTTTTACAAGAGAATCATAGAATCATAGAATGCTTAAGGTTGGAAGGGACCTCTAGAGATCATCTAGTCCAACCCCCCTGCACACGCAGGGTCACCTAGAGCAGGTGGCTCAGGACTGCGTCCAAGCGGGTTTGGAAGATCTCCAGAGAAGGAGACTGCACAGCCTCCCTGGGCAGCCTGTGCCAGGGCTCTGTCACCCTCACTGTCAAGAAATTTTTCCTTAAGTTCCTGTGGAACTTTTGGTGCTTCAGTTTGTGGCCGTTTCCTCTAGTTCTGTCGGTGTCCACCACTGAGAAGAGGCCGCCCCATCCTCCTCACTGCCTCCCTTGAGGTCCTTATAGGTACTGATCCGGTCTCCTCTCAGCCTTGTCGTCTCAACAAAGAGCAAGTCAAGATACTCACTGAAGGTATTTACTTTGCTTGAATTTAATTAAGCTTTTCATTTAGGTTAAATTCTCTGTACAATTAGCAAAATAAAACAGTTGCAGTTTACAAGGAGCAGAGTGAAACTGGGTATTACAGGCATTGCTACTTGCCTCTAGCACGAAGGACAGCTTGGATACACTTTAATGCAGAAATGGGACTACCAGCAGTAGCAGGCTCTGAGTTTTTTAGATAAACCACAAATTCATAAAATGCACCAACTGTTTAAAAGGAAAAGTACTATCCCTTAAAAACTTTTTTTGATGCACGCCCCAAGAAGCTGAAAATTAAAAGGCATAAGGCATTTTGCTAGCGAGACATAAGTTGTTAAATTACATTTACTAATTCTAAACATTTGAAATGAATATATGTGTTTTAAACACTTCTCTGTCAAACTGCCACAACTGCTTCAAATATGTAAAGAAAACCTAAGTGAATTCAGAAGATACAAGCTCTGACCCATGCTAGCTTGAATATATTCATGGCCTATTAACTCCACCCATTCTAGGCTTGCCTATAGCTACAGGCTTGGCAATGTGCCCCAAACTGCCCTGGGGATGATTACAGGCTAAGCAGGGCCTCTAGTCTGAGGGAAAGCACAGATGGGTTCATTACAGCTGCAATTTTCCCAAGTATTCAACACTGGCTTAACTTCGGGCACTCTGTGGACTTAAGAGAGGGTCAAGTAAAGACAACGTTTACTTTCAAGATCTTTGGCACATACATGCACATGCTTGCATACATGCAGTTTGATGTCGGAGCATTCAACATGACACCACATTAAGCCCCAAGAAGCCTTTAGGAGGAACTATGACACATAAACCTACTTGGCTGTTCGGACATCAATGGCGCCCTTTAGCTTTTCTTCACTGTCATTTTCAAAGTACATCAGCCTGGACTGTCTGAGAACAAACCATCGTTTCTTCCAGTTCCTTCTGGAAAGTGTAGATGATCCACCCCCTTTTTTGTGAAGCCAACCCTGTTTAAGTGCTTCCTGCTTGGAACGAAACCACAGGAAGGTCTCATCTTTCAGGACACACCAGCGTCGCTTCCATGTGTTTATTAAGCCACCTGGCAAGAGAGAGAGAGGCTGGTTTAGAAGCAGTTAAGACAAACAATTATTAAGACAAACAATTATATCATAAACCAAAAGCAGTTTCCAAACTGAGAGTGGAAGATGCTGATCAATAATGCTGCAACTAACCTGAGTCTCTGCTGTAAGCCATGAAACCAAAGTTCTCGTTTTCACATATTCTGAAGACCACCTTTTTGCTTGCAATCTAAAGATCTCTAAATTATAAGACAGTCTTACTGAAAATGAGAATCAGATCTTCAACACTATTTTCAACAGATCTCAGTGATAATCTAAGAAAAGTTAAAAGTGTTCAATCCTTTTCTCTCATTTTCTTAAACGCTTACGGTTAGTAAGAGGCAAACTCAAACCCACAAAATTTAAAAACCTACACTTAGAGTTGAAAATATACTGGGGTGAACTGAGTCATGACAAAGTGCCTGTGCTGTTTAACTTCATGTGAGGTTTGTTGTAGGTATTCAGGGACAGGAAGCCATTTTCCTCCAAATTTGGTACAATTTGACTTTGGGGGTTATTCTGCTCTATTTGTACTGGATACTCCATTGTTTATGAGCCAGGAAAGACTTCATATGAAATGAAGGCAGACCAAAAATGTTTCCAGAGAAGAAAAACACTGCCAAATGCGGGTCATGGCAAGTAACTTAATTTTAGAGCAGCTCTCTCCAGCCTTTTCTGTTGCCTGCTGAAAAATTAGCAAATACCTTAATTCTACAGGCACTGGAGCACAAGATGTACTAAACATTTCCAGTTATTTTTCATCTTTATTCAATTCTGATTCACCCAATACCTTTCATGTACAGAAAACTGTGGAAGTAGGGCAGGCTGACACAGCTGTAGACTGAATCCCTCCGGTAGGAAAGTTCATCATCTGTATCGAACCTGGAGTCAAAGTCTTCTTCGCTGTCTTCAAACTACAGAAGAAAGGAACAAAGGTGAAATGACCTTTCAGGAAAGAATTTAGAGAAAGCAGTTTTAGAAGTCTTTAGCCAAAACACTTTATGATATATGCTAAAGAACACTGTTCCTAGCTGTGTTTTGTCTACCTTACTGAGGGGAGCATGCGTTAGTAAGTGGAATGAGTCACTAGAATAGTTTAGAAATTTAGAGTGCTCACATTTTGCAGCCTGTCCTCTTTGATTATACACTAGCCCTAATCTAATTTAACAAATCTATGAGACAGCTTTGTAGCTGACCAGGGAAGTTACCCAGAAGCAGAGGCCAGGTAACTTTCTGTTCTATTTCACACACACACACACCCAATCACAAAGCCCAAAGGAGTCCTCAACAGGGGCAACTGGAAGTGTTCTCCTCAGAGGCAAGCACGTCAGCTCATCCCAAGGCACATGACAGACAAATCAAGACAGTTCTCTGACTGGATTTCATTATCTCAACTGCAGTAGTCATTTCTGTGTTAACACTTTCCTCAGAAATAAGTCAGTGTTGCTGAAAAACCCTTTTTCATTTACCCAATCACATAGTCTCAGAGAATTATTCTGAGGGTGACAGAGGATATCATATTCCTGCAAAAATATTTTTAAGAATAAAGCACACAGTATGTTCAATAACTACTGAGGAGCTCTTCAAGATGAATGTGTGCTTCAAGAATACCATTTCAAGAATCCCACAACATTTTCTGCCATGTGAAATTTATTCACAAAGTAGTATCAATATACATCTGGCATTTCAGAGATGTTTGCAAGCAGCTTGTTTGGTACTGTTCCAACTCGCATGTATAACCAAAGATATGTTTTAAGTCATTTTTCCCTGTGTCCCTCTCCGCAAATGCACAAACAAAAGAATTCTGCTTATGAATTCCATCTGAGGCCACACATGGAGGTCCTTAAAAAAATAATGTGCAATTCTGCATTAAACCAGATGGAACAATATACTTGCATAAGCAGAGTCTGGTAAAACTAAGGTACAATCAGCATTTGAGCTGGTTCTAACTCGAATGCACTCACCCCGCCAACATCTAGATGGCAACAGACAGCTGTGCCCCAGTGCAGTGCAAGCATGTCTAACCTCATCCAACACAGGCATTTATACACACCGCTAGAGCGACTAGAGTTAACCAGCGCCGTTTTCGGGGGTGGAGGCACAGAAAAGTTGTTATCAATTATGAGATAACAAAACCAAAGATACTTACAGAAGACTGAGCTCCTTCAGAACTAAATCTGTAGGCTCCAGAGCTGTTGTATGTGCCCACTGAGCACCGGTAGTCAGGGGACCACTGGCTGCTGTGTGAATTAGAGAAGGTCACACTGCTACCAGAAGTAATAGCACCATCTTCATAATCATCTTGGTCATAATCATAGTCTCCATCAGGAGAAATGAGTTCCACAGAATTCGGGGGCCTGCACGATATGTTCTCGGGCATGCAGTATGTGGATTCACCACTTGATGAGTTGTGGAGACTGACTGAGTCATGGGTAGGAGGTATAAGCATGGTGTTGCTAGCAGCAGGAATTGTTGGCACCACAGTATCATTCATGTAGGGATCTTCTTCTGAGGAATCATCGCTTGTTCGGATGCCACTCGTCCTTTGGTCAGAGTGGCCATGCTCACTCGGATTGGGCGAATCCTTAAATGCATCATCATCAGCTTCAAAGCCTTCATCTACCTCCTCCTCAGGATATGGCTGGCTAAAGTTAAAATTGGGCTTTTCAATGCACGCATTCCCAGTCTGTGCTGCGAGCTCCGCGGGATACCCGCCGCCCACGGACAGCGACCTCTCGATGTTTCGGACACACTCGTCAATCTCATCAAAGTTCAGCGACTCCAGAAACTCCTGGGCTGCCCGACACGCTTCGTCCTCAAGCCGCCTGAGTTCCTCATCTCGGAGCTGCTGCAGCCTCTGTAATGAAGCCTCTGTCAGGGACAGCTCCTGCTGCTCCTTCATGCGCTGCAGGTCTTCAATTTCTTTTTCCAGGCGCAAGATTTCTTCCACCTGTCTGTTTTCTTTCTGCTTCTCCACCTCTTGCTTCAGCTCTGCCTCCTTCTGGGCTTTCTGAATGGCAGCCAGTTCCTGCTGCTTCCTCTCTTCTTCAGCCTACATTCAAAAAGAAAGAAAGAAAGAAAGAAAAAAAAAACCCTGCACACTCAACATTTCTTATATAGATGTTACTAAAGCAGTATACTCCAACCATGCTGTTCATTTAAAAGGACCCTTGTCCCTACACAGAAAGGAAAAAGAAAAGAGAAAGTATGATTACTTTTACTCGCAAACATTGGAAAGCTCAAGTATGTGCAGAAAATCCAGTCTTTGCCAGAAATTAAACGAAGCATGAGGTGAAAGAAATTTCCATGCAAACAACTATATCAAGTTTCCTTTAGCCTTTATCTGCCAACTACTGTAATAAGTTTAGTTTAAATGCCACATATGCCTTTATTTAATTACTTATTTTTTAAAGGCTGGTCTGAGATACTCAGATAAACAGGATGGCAGAAAGCAGTTAAGTATCATTTACCTGCTGGGCAAGACGCTCTGCTTCTTGCCTTAGTCTTTCCCTGAAAGTAAAGGAAGAAAAAAAATTAGCAAATGAAGCTCAGCATAAGCTCATCACATACTTACACTGGGGCAATAGCTGCATTTACAGTGATCATTTGCCACATGAAAAGGAAAGCCAAAAATAAGATCACCAACGATATGTTTATGAATATGACACTACTGTGAGACCTATGTGCATCTTGTAGTATTAGAAGCAAAGATTTCCCAAATCACTGATTTTCCCTGAAGCAAAAGCTATTGAAATTGAAACCTAACGTTGCACAGATAGGAAGGAGTGATGTAAAAGTGCATCTACCTTTCTTCCTCCTCTTTTCTCCTTTCCTCCTCTTCTCGACGTTTCTCCTCTAGCCGTTCTCTGTATACACGTCGAGCGAGCTGGCCTCGCCGCTGCTTCTGAAGGATTATGGCTGCTTTCTTCAGGCAAAGGAACCTTTTCCTACCACAAAATGCTCTGTAATTCTTCTGAATCACAACCACGTAGTAAAGAACCTTTCTATAACGCTTTCTAAAAAAAAAAAAACAAAGAGCAAGTTTCTAAGGAAAGAAGGATCTAATGTAATGGTCGTAAGAGGTTCTGCCATGGTGACCTGCAATACTGGTAAAACATTTTATTATTTCTAGCCCTATGAAACTTTCCTCATTGTAGCTCAAATTCTCTTTGTTAGGAGAGGATAGATCTTCTTTCTCATTCTGGTGAGAGAACTATCTTCATTAAGGAAGTGTAAATACCAGTCCTATGTGTTCTCATACCCTGACGAGAAGACTCTGCAAGGTACAGCTTGTGTGTGCACATGTGAAGGAAGAAGATACAAATACATCTGTCCCACATCTCTGAAAAGAAAATTTTAAAACAGCAGGATAGCTCTGTCTGTCATTAAAAAGGGAATTGTCATTTTTGAGTAACATACTGGTCAGAATACGCAGGCAAGACTAATATATACGTGAAAAAATATTATCTCATTATGCAAACAAGTTTCCTTAAACTGCCCTCTAACAATTTACAGAAAAACTATAGCAATAAGCAGATGGGAAGAGCAACGCCACCTAATAACAACCTAATGCATGAAGCCAGGTAAACAAATAAAACCTGTTAGCTAAAATCATGGTTCTTTAGGTGCCACAAATACTAGTTGACCTCCCATTTTTGATATTGTCCTATTCAATACAATAAAATAATTCAAACTCCATTTTGTTTTAGTTATGGGACTGGCAAAGACAAGAGTTGATATTTCCAAAAGCTAATTATAAGATTGGGTTGCCTGGTCTCTATGAGAAATTAAGATTTGTGCCAAAAGGACTTAGCTGCCTACCGCCTCACCAGTTTATTCCGAAGTTTAACTATTAAATATTCTCAGCAAGGTACTTACCGGGCTGCATAACCTAAGATGTGTGCTCGGATAATCATTGCTGCCTTGGTGACTTCCACCTCTCGCTGCTTCTCCAACTTGTGTTCCAAGGATTCCCGGAGAAAAACCTATGCAAGAGAACATTTGGCTTAATAACTTGCGGCAGCGTCATATGTAAAGGACAGCCAAGGTGTTGTTATTGTCATTCTGAGCACAGCCTGAGCTTCAAATTCAGAGTTAAATGTATAATTTCCTTAACAGAAAAGGAAGAGCAAAATGTTTTCACCATAAAGGAAAATGCTCATGTTCCTTTCACTTTGGATCTCAGTGGGAAAATCCTGATTATGGCAATAGAAATTTTAATTAGGAGCAGGGGTTTTCCAAAAGCAACATAATTACTGGGTTAATTAACCAGACTTTCCCACCAAAGAGAAACCCAGACCAAAAAATGGTAGGACTTAAGGTGAACGATCTCATTTGAGGAGAGGAAATAACACCCCTGGGAATTCAGTGGCTTCTCCGTTGGAGCAAGTTTCCACAACCTTTTATAAGCCTCATTCCTTCAAATGCCATTGGCATAAACCTGCAGATGCAAACAGAAATGAGAGTGGTTTCATATTCAGATGGACTGGACTGTCTCTTCCTGCTATTATACCCTGAGACAGCTGCTGGGGTCTCACAGCTCTGCAGAGCCTCTTGCAGAAGAGCTACTCCCCAAGGCCATCGCTCATCTGGGCTTTGCCAGCACTTGGGGAAACAGCAGCCACTCTGCAACACAGCAGCAATAGCTGCAGTTCCTCCAGCTAGAGTTGACAGAAGTTTACAAGGGCATGGGTGCCTCGGTTAGGTGTGATGGCAGATTATCTGTGCACAAAGACCATGGGAGACCAGAGGAATTCTCCTACAACGTATGACCCAGCAACGCTCCAAGCCGGGCTCTTTAGCAAGACTGAGAAGCCTGGTTGTTCACCTGGACTAAGAGAACTAAGCATAAGTAGGTGCAAGCATAGGGCTATAAGGGATGAATTGGTATTGGTCTCTACAGCATGGCCATATTGAACAGCATGTTCAATACCTCTGTTTCTGTTCTGTTTCGTACCCCTACAAAGTGGTGAGGTATCCGCTTTTTCTCATCAGTGCTTCTTCTCTTTCACAGTATTTGCTTTTCAAAGGATGGATCCCCTGGCACAAGCTATAGGTGACAAGAGCCTGAAGTTCTGCTGCATGAGACAAGTGTAGCTGGGAAGATTTAGTGTAATGATACTTTGCCTGTCTAGGATCTGAGGTAGGCTACACACCACAGTGTGGGGACGAGGAGATCATACGGACAGTGTGAGCTCTGATAAGGGAAGAGCGCTGCAGTTGCTCCACAGGCTCAATTGCAGGAATATCTCCTTGAGGTGTTTTCTTTTTTTTTTTTTTTTTCCCCCCCGTGAAAACAGAAAAAAATGAGGTCTTTGGGGAGTGCTGAGGTGGACAAAAGGTATAGTTTTTTTCCCTCCATGTTTTTGGGAAAAAGTCCATCTTCAGTTAGACCAGCAGCCCTCCTGAGTTCTGAGAGGTAAAAAGGGATTAGATTCTGCAACACATAACACTAACAAATACCCATATAGAGAAGCCCCATTGGCTAGGAACTCATCAGTGTCCAAGTTGCACTATGCAGCCCTTCATATATACAGCCTTTACTCATGTATATAAAATAGGCTGTGATGGAAGAAGCCTTCTTTTTGACCCACTGTGCAATCTGTCTTTGCTCTACTCGCACAGGCTTTAAAAACATACTGAAATTCAGATTCAGAAAGGCATTCACCTACTTCCTGAACAAAGATGGGTGCAAGCACATGCTAAGCACAGACTGTTGCATTTTCCTGAACAGGTGCATTGCAGCTACATGTAAGGACAGGGAAAATTCACACTGAAGGCTAATCATCACAATGTTGTCAATACCCTCTTTCAAGTGACATGGGCAGGACAGTGCACTGCACTCTATTCAGTCTGGAACCAATGCTCTCTTGTTCTCTTCTAAAATAAGCTATTTAAGGACATTCTTAAAAACATGCACACAGCTCCTGGCTGCAATTATTCCTGGCTAGGGGAAGTTATAAACAGAACTCCGACTCCTGTTGAGGTTCTGACATGGAGAGTTTGTTCAAATAATTCGGGACACTCACAAACGTATTTCTCTAACGTTTCAGGCACTGTGCAGGGTCTAAATCATTTGAATTTTTCTTGGAATAAAAAAAAAAGATGTCTGGTAGGGCACGTATTGAGGTTTCATGTACCTCAGAAGACAAGTCTCAAAGCTGACCCACTGAGAGCTCAATTCTGTCATACAAATACTCTCCAAAATTTCATCCACTGAGCAGGTACCATGCAAGTGGATCTAGACTGAATGGAGCTTTTGCAGAAGGGGTAATTACTTTATGTGCTAGATTCTTCTAACAGTGATAAGATCTAGCAACCACATTTTAAGCTCTGATCCTCATGTTCGTAAGCAGTGACAAAAAAATTCAAGGGGATTCTTTCTCCACGAATAAGCTTCCCAGTAGGTTTAAGTGCCTTACCCAGCAAATTCCTTAGCAGAACTACTAGTTGTTACTGTGTGGTTTCAAGGAGACCTGCAGGAGAGCTCAGCTTTGTCTAAGGTGAAAGATAGTTATCATTACAACTACAGCTCTGCATCTGTGCAAATTCAATCCTGTCCCATAGCATCATATAAGCAGCAGCCATAATATGCAGATTATTTTACCTTATTTTTGCCAAGCTGCCACTCAGTGCTTGTGTTGTCATACAGACGAAGGAGGACAGCACATTTCTCATTTAAGTCTTCAGGCAGAGTTAAGTTTCTCATGAGGACTTTATATCTGTCAATCAAAAAGTATCTGTATTACTTTGCGTAAGAGAGAGAGCTCTAGTTTGGCCGTCTCATTAGATCTTCAATTTATTCCCCAAAAGAGGAACGTTGCTAACGATGCCCATGACCCATGACTGATGTGTACAACTCGGCCTATTTACCTTTTATAAAAGTCTTGAAAGGGCCTTCGGACTGGGAAGCCAGCCCTTCGAATCTTCACTGTCTCCAGCATCCCGGAATAGCGCAGCTGGTTAAGCACCACGGTCTGATCAAACTGGTCTGGCATCTAAAATAAGCAGGTCCAAAATGCAGTTTATAATAGTAATGGTTATCGCCACTGTAATTTGACAGTATTGGTAATGCGAGATGTCAGGGGAATATATATAAGTCCAAAATGCACAAAGACTAAGAAACTAGCTACACAGTTTCTTAAGCACATTGTCATTTCAAAGCATACAAAGAGTTAGCAGCAGCATCATGGAAATAAAAGGATATTTACAAAATATAATCTCCAAAATTAGAGTATCTACAGCCATTTAATCCAATCAACTACCCCTTTCCATTTCTCTTATATTTGCTAACTGTTGCTATGCAGAAAAAAAGATGAAAAAAAAAACAAAAAACATCCACAGGACAACTAAGTCAGTAGCTCTAAGTTTGATTGTGCTGTTTCTTTAGCAGCTGAATTTTCATTCCCTGGAGATGTCAAACAGCAAAGACCTTAATCTAGTGGTATGATACAGTTTAAGAAAAAAAACAAAACGAAAAAGGCAGAAAAGAACATATGATTTAAATTTTTCAAATGTAGTGACATTTCATCTTCTACTGATAGTGATGGAAGTTTGATAGTGATACTTCAACATCTAAATAAGCTATATTACAAACAGCTTCCATTCTCTATTAATTCTGAATGGCAGAAATGTATTTTTCACCTGTAAACAGAAAAAAAAATGTTTATATGAAATAAGTGTCCATTGGTTTGCATGAAGAACTTCTAGTGTCTTTTTTTATTAAAAAAAAATAATCTCAACCAAGAAAATTTGCAAACAATCATCAGTCATGTTCCTATTCAAGCTCTTAGGATCCTCCAAGTGACCTGTGCTTTAGGCATCTGCTGAGATAAGCCAGTCTCAGCCACAGCCACACAAAGCTACTCAAGTTAGTGCTAATGACAATCCCGCAAAATGCTGACAACTCTGATACAGAAATAACAACACACGTGAATATGCTGCTCAATTTGGCAGCCCGGCCGTCCACCCAAACGCAGCACTTTGCCCTCCTGCACGGTGATCTGCAGGGCTAGAGCACAGAGCAAGAATAGTTCAGAAGGCAGGAGCTTCTCACAGACACAGCGAAGGGCGCATGCAAAAGCTGGTGCAGCTGCCACCGCAGGCAGAGCCATTTCTTCAACTAACGCAAGGTCAACCTTCAAGCATTGTAAATCAGAGGGCTCTTCTGTTACTTGTAACCTGGCTTTAATGATGCTTCTTGTTCAACTAAATGGCTCCCCAAATTTTAAATTACCAGAAGTAATTTTAGGAAACCACAGAATCAAAAGCCACTTTATTCAAACTAAACTTCTCCACTGGCCCCTGCTTCTGCACAAAACGAAGAGCTCCAGTTAGCGACGGCTCCTCTGGTTTGTTAGCTACCTCACTTCCAAAATAGCAACAGACCCGCTTCTCATTCCCCTCTGTAAAAGGCAAGAAGTCTAAAACAAAGGGTTGGGATTGCCTTGTGCTCATTTCTTTTGTTTCTGGAGCAGCGTGAACCGGAGACTCTTCCCTTGCTGCTGAGCCCCGTGGGCGAGCGGATCCCCAGAGCGCAAGAGACTTTGTGACCCCTTCCCGTGGCGCGGCGGCCAAAGCCCGTTTGGAAAAACGCCACCGGCCTGACCTTTCCTCCACAGCCGACAGCACCCGGCAAAAATGAAAACAATTTGTGTTTCCAGAGAGGGCCGGTCACGGCGGCCCTCTCGGGGTCACGAGCTGGGAGCGCCCCAGGACCCCATCCTGCCCGAGCAGGGCTGGGGCTGTGGGGAACCCCCGTCCCCACCAGCCTCCCCGTGCGATGGCGCCTGCGCGAAAGCCGCTCGCCCGCCCCTGCGCGGTGGCTGATGAGGGGCAGCAGGGACCGCACACAGGGGCACACAAGCCAACGCGAGGGACAGACTCCCTTTTGCCCCGCACAACCCGAGGGCGATTTGCGCCGCAGGCTGACACAGGGCAATGCACCTTTGTTTTCTTCGACGCCATCCCCGCGCTCTGTCTTCCCGCCCGCGCGCTCGGGGCTCGGAGGGCCGCGTTGCTCACGCGACTGGCGCAGAGGGGCAGCGCGAGCGCGGGCGGGCGAGGGGGCCGGCGCGCAGTGCGAGT
>VZSV01000196.1:673668-732019 GCA_013398735.1 Nothocercus julius | reverse complement strand
CGCTGCCCGCGCCGCTCCGCGGAGGCGGCCGCTCGCCCTGCTGCGCGGGCACGTCGCTGCAACACTCCCTATTTCTTTGACCGTCAACCCCCACCATTCAAAAAGCCAAAAGTCAGCCCCAAGAAGAGCCTAAAAGCTCCTGTTGCTTTTTTTTTTCCCCCCATTCTTTTTACTTCTTCCATGTCTTGGGCACAAGGGAAGAAGAAACATTTTCATGACTCTCATCCCGCATCTATCGTCCTGTTTCTTCACTGCGAACTGAGACTGTGCAATAACTGCTTCCCTTCCAAAGTCTGCACTTTTAAAGAAAAACATAAAATGCTGCTAGACATCTTAGCATGCTATCAGCAGGGCAACATAAACATCAGCAGCGTTTTAATCACATAAGCTTACCCCTCCATCTTATACTAGCAATTATTTTGAATTGCTCACAGGCACACGAGGCTATTGAATCGGAGCACCAAATCCTGCCCCGGTGCAGCACCAGAGGTAACACGAGCAGCAAACTTGGCTTCCTTGTGAGTGAACCTTGAGCGGGGTGGTAGGGACGATATGCTGGGCTCTATCTTACACTGTAAATTTGGAGGACCAGGAGACAGGGTTCCTACTACCCATAGGTTTTTAAAGGCACTGCCGCCCTGGCTCGTGGGCTTCCCCATGATCTTCCTCTCTTCCTAGCAGGGAAACAATATTGACCAAGACATCCCAGAAACACTTCAGCCCTGAGCAATGATGAGAGATGCAGTACGACAGGAGGCGAAGAAGCCCAAACCTCAAACATTTAAACGGCTTTCCACCTCTACTGAAAGTGACCAGAATAAATAACAAACTCGGCTGTGCGCACAGTGCCGGAGCACTCAGCATTATCTATCTTACTACTGGGTGACATATTTCACGCCAGCTAATTTTACCCTGTGGATGAACAGGATTTCAGCCTCAGGCATATAAACATTTACAATTACTAACCATAAGCCTAACTTCCAGTCAGCAGGACTCCCTCATACTTAAAAATCAATTGCCTATGCATTTACCTAACTAGAGAGTAAGCGCTGCCTGTACATACCCCTATTAAACTGCAGACACTTCTAAAATGGAGCGTGACCATTATCTCCACTGGCAGCGCCTATGCTGAGCACAGCACCAACCAGTCAAATTTGCAACAGTATAAAATCTCCACGTTGAAGCACATTCTGGTACATTTACTGGTATTCCTTCAGACTTGCTTTGATAAATAACTTTTAGATTTACATCCAAACCACATACAGCAGGATCTCTAAGGTCCAGTAAACCTTTGGCAGTATTGCTTTAAAGTCAACTTGCTTCATAAATGAACACTTGCAAAGAAACTATATTGTGCAAAAACATGCAGATAGACACCAGAACCATAACTAATTTTAAAACAATATCAAATTCACACCGTGTCCTTCATAGTAAAAATTAGAATTAACTTGCTAAAATTACAAATCCTATAAAGTAAGATCAACTTTATAAGGCCAAAGCCAACAGAAAAGGAAGCTAATTTATGGCTTCCAACATTGTCAGAGGCGTAATCAACTTCAAATCTATTCAGTCTTCAGAGTTTTTAAACTCTGATTTTCCTTTTTTTCAAGAATAGCAGCACCACAAGCCCCTCTGACACACACAACCCTTGCACAGCAGCTACTAAGTCACTTGGGTCAGGGCCACGTTAGGGCACTGAGCAACAGCACCTTGGAATTTCTTATGCTTTAAAAGCTGCAAGTCAGGACTCCTGTACTTGATAAGGGTGTTTTTTTGCGGTGCGCTCTTTCATAACTCATCTTGTAATTTATCACTTCCCAAATTCAAAAGTCTCCACTGAATTTGTGCCAGACAGCACTAAAGCCAAGGCTTTAATGTGACCTGGAGTCTGTGCTGGCGAGACTCTGGCTCCTTAAGCGCTAAATGCTTGCTCTGATCTGCTCTGAGCCTCCTAAAGGGCACAGCCTCTGCCTCAAATCACAAATAGCTGGAGCCACTAGACCAGACATCCAACACCTACGCATAATTATCCTTATGGAATAATTCCTTAGATTGCAGTCTGAGGTGTGAAAAAACAACTTCCCCTTCCGCTGGACAGCACACTGGGTAAGCCCATGTAACACATACACAATACTAAGCAACAGTGGGTTTTTTGGTCTTTTTCTGTTCTGCAGATCTTTTGCTCAACTCAAATAAGGCAAATATCCCATTTTCCCCCACATGGGAAAAGAACAGTCACAATAATGCCCAATTACAACAGTCTCACAGAACTTATTTAGTCAGGAGGATCAGAATCAGGGGAAGGAAAAAAAAAAAAAGAAAAAAGAAAAATTAAAAGAAGTCCAGCCCCTTGTTTCTAGGTTTCTCTGAGAGAACTTGAGAAGGACTTCACTGCCATATCTGGTAAGAGAAGAACATCTAAAGTTACAAAAATGTTTTGCAGAAGACAGAGAGAAGAAAAAAGTTTTTAAGCAGGTAAGAGGACATTAAAAGTAGGTTTTGTTTAAAAACAGCAACTTTTCCAAATACATTCTCCTTCACTCCTAAAATGTAACCCTGTCAGTTCAGGGAGAAAGCTGCAGGAATTAAAACTCTTCCTCCTGCTTCCGGTGGGGTTTGAACTTGTTCTTGCAGTGATTTTTATTCAGACACAAACACAGCCCTGCTGCCCAGGGGGACTTATTAAGCCAGATCTTTCTCAAACAGTCTCCATGGGCTTCTACTCTTAAACACCAACTCCACCAACCAAGACTAATGCCTGACTTTTATCCCAGTTGAATTTGAAAAATGTGAATAAAATTACTTCTCATATAAAATCCATCTGAGTTGATATCACTTTGGCACACCCGTTGCTGCCTTTTTTTAATCCACATTATGATCAATGAGCCTTGTTCACGGAGGACTCAGCAGCCTTGACTCCTACTGAGAATTCAGTCCAATCACCTGAAAGGAGTAAAGGGGAAATGTCTACAGGAAAATACACTGCAAAGCCAGGCCAGATAGAGACTGGTGCAACTTACCTATCATATCTAGAGATCGCTGGTCACCTTCTTACCTTGAAGAACCATCTCACCTCTCTGTCCCCCACTCCTCTAGCCATCATTACTTCAGCTGCTTGCACCATAAACTCTGACCATGCCTGCTCATTCAGTAGGTTCAACTGCACGATTGCTACGCTTACAGCACACGGAGCACACAAGCCTGAATGCAGCCCGCCCAAGGTCCCACCAACTTAAGTACATGTGTATTTCAAGAAAATAGCTTAAGAAACCCTCTATATTTTTTCCAGCACGCAGCTCTTAGTAACTTAAAAGATTCAGACTAAAATATAGATTGGTGCTTGCTTTGTTTTTGAAGAAGTTTCTTTACGATTCCAGAACACGTGTGTCCACAGAGACAAGCACCATATGAAGAAAGAAGTATAAAATCAAGGAACATTTACAAAAAAACAGTTAGAAAGTTTACTGAGTATTTCCATTCTATTGCAGTGCCAAGTCATGGAATATTTGGGTAAATAAGAAAAATCAGTAAGTATTTCGCACATCCAAAATTACCCTGGTCTTTATCCTCATGTCTTACAAAAAACCCCAAAGCCTTTAAAATAGATTACTAATACTGCTGATGGTAACTTGCCAAAAAATAATGTGGGTGTATTAAATGAACACATATGCCTAAAAAAAAAAAAAAAAAAAAAAAAAAATCTGTTGCAAACTCCAGGCCAGATTTCACTGTTAACTCAATAATTATAGGCTGGCTCTTTTCTATAATCTCTACAGGTCTGAACGTGAAAGTGCTACATTTACCAACAGCAAGCGTTTACATGATTTGCTGATCTTCTCTTTAATTCCAGTTGCTGCATCTGATCTGCATGACTCATCTTCCAATTCTGAATATTTCAGATAGGTGACAGACTTCAGAATTTAGCCACTATCATTCCACAGGTTAGAATTGCTTGTGCTAAAAATAATGCTGTATAAAGGCAGCACTGTAATTTTAGACTTCTTCTACTGTACCAAGACAGTCAAGGGAGTCAAACTCAATAAATGAACATGAAAAATGCTTTTGCATTTATATTCAGCCTGTCATCCAGACTACTTTACAAGTAAGGGTATCTCAAGGATATTTTTAAGACAGCAACCATTTCAGAGTCGCGAGGCAGTGCATCATCACACTGACCCTTTGCACTGGTGCTTGAAGGCTTCAGCTAGGTCACGACATTATTGAATTAGGCCCATCTACAAACAAGGCACTGTCACATTTCAAGTCCTGTGTTTCTGTAGCAAAGTCAAGAATTAGAGCTAGCTTTACAAATGGGAGGAAAGATGCTGAAATGATTCTGACTTCTGGCCATGATTTCATACTTTCACCAATGACGATGAACAAATTCACTGTTCTGGAGCCATTTGGGCTACTTTTTCTTAGTCAGTGTCACTGCAGTCTTGAATTTCGCAGTAATTCCCCTTTACCTTCATTTGTATGGACTAAGCTCTACCCTGAGCATACAGAGCAGCCTTTGTGTGAACATTCTTTTTATAGGCATCAGAAGACTGAATTTATCCACCTCTCCCACTAATGATGATATATAAAACCTAAAGGAATGCTATACTTCCCAAAACCAACAGTGTGTAGGTTACTTACACACCAGCATAAGAATCCATTCCTATTCCATGAGGTTTTAAGGCATGAATTACCAGAGACTTCCGTGTTACCTACACAAATGTTTAGAGCTAAGTTTTCAGGTGAGAGAGCCCCTGTTGCTTGACTATATTATTTAGAGTCCACTGAAATGCACAGCAAGTCTCATGGGCTGTTTATTCCACAGCAGCAACTGCACAACCATCCATGTGAGACAGACAATTAGGAGCTTTAGGGAAAAGAAGGGATTTAAGATTTGAAGCAGCTCTGACGGAGTCTCAGTGCACTGACAGAAGGTGCAACTCGCAGCACAAACCCCAGCTGGAAATCTTCACGGACCCTCCTTCTCCACCTGTGAATAATCTGTTGCCACTTCAGCTAAGGTCATCCTAATTAAACCCTCCAATCCCTGCAGACTAAAGCCCAATCTGGCCTCATTCTCCCCACATTGTGATCGGTCAGCGGGCTTCTCCCGTAGAAAATTGATCAGGCCGCCTGATAGCTACAGACATACCATGAAGAAACATGCTGTGAGGTACTAATTACAAGGGCAGCTGTCCTTCTCCACCAGCCCCGTGTCAAGATAGCCGCCACTGCTGTCATTACCGTTCATTACAACGGTCAAGAGGACAAAGCCATGTGCCCATGGCCTGCACGGCTCCCCGTCCACCCCGGCAAAATACAAACCAAGCAGATGGGGTCAAACCCTTACCCTTCCTCTCAGCAGTACCTCTCACTAACTTGCACAGGCCAAGACCTCACCGTACTTATCCTGATTTTTCCACTGTAGTGTCATTCCCCTGCACTGGGCTTTCCAGCTGGGACTTACAGATTTTTGTTAGCTGACAGTTTATTGGCAGGTTGGGTGCATAAGCCCTTTTCTATATTTAAAAGTAGTCAATCACATTCTAGGATGGCTGCTGTAACGTGATTTCTTCCTGCCTGCGCGGCACAGAAAAGGGGGTTTAGTGTCATGTTTCTATTCCTGAAAGATATGAAGACTTATCAGAGGATACAAAATTAGGACAAAAATACTTGCGAGGACCTGTTCCAAGAAGTGTGTTAGATCTTGCACGACCAAAGTCTAACACAGTTGTAAAGCCTCTAACCATCCTTTTAAGAAGCTAATCCCTATGTACTTCCAATATCTAGTGTTATATTGCTACAAGTAATCTCACACTTTAGAATGTAAAGCCCTCCATGTAGCTAGTTCTCATTTCAGCAGTACATCCTCAGACAGTGTTGCTCAAATAACTTTGGTCCACATTATCACAACTCTTTTCGCTTTTCTTGGGTGACATGAAGCTGAGCTTTTAGTGACTACAGCTCTGCTTGTGGGTAGAGGTTATAGGGACACTTGTCTCCTTCTCTCTGCTGCAAGTAAGGACACAGGAGGATACGGAAATGGCTTGGAAGAACCTCGTTTCCAGCCACAAGAGCTCCCTGTGCGAGAAGGCAGTGAACAGTACTCTCCAGAAGGACAGAAGACACCAATTCAAGGAGCACAAGGAGATTAGTAGAGGACCTGTAAATCCAAATCGCATTTTATTCTCTGCTCTACTCCTGAGGCACTTACATGTCACTTCATCTTGTTACACTTTCATGCTTAGGACAGCATGCCTGAATACATTTTAGGACTTGGAAGGTTTTTTTTTTTTTTTTTTTTTGTGGCACTACTTTAAAAGGAATACTAAGAATACTCTAATAATTATGAAGTCTAATCCGTGATTGGCGAGCTAGCCAGTGTTTCTCAGCCATGTGATAGCTACCGAAATCCCGTGTCCAATTTTGTGGCATTATAAAGGAGATGGCTAAACTGGAAAGGATTTAGAGAAGCGCTATAAGAATAAAGATCAGACTGAAAAAAAGCAGTAAGATTCCTGTAAGAGACTTGAGGAGCTTATCAATGAGAAAGTTAAGAGAGCTTGATAATCTGAAAAGAGCTATACTATGTACATTCAACAGAATATTCTAAAATATAGAAAAGAAAGACATAAGGACTACGAAAATCAAAGCAAGACATATTCAGATCAGAAGGCACACGTTTTTCTCACTGTGTAGCTGACTATTGGAATAGTTAACCCAGGGTGGTGGGACCCTCTAAAACCACCGGAAACCTTAAAGAAAACACTGGATAACATTCTCCTCCCAGCAAGCGTTGAGTATTTCCTTATAGTTTGCCATGCAGTAGGTTAAATGATCTAACTAGTCCTCTTTCAGCACTTTATTTACGGAATAAGTGCTACTATTATTATTTAGAAATTGATGACTTCCTTAACCTTCAATATTGGACTTCCTAGAGACTCAATTTGTATCAAAGACTCTAATACACATTATAGTCCAGAACTGCACTTCCAGCGTTCAGGCTCCATCTTGGCAGTACGCAAGCTCATTAGCTATAAAAACATTTGACAACGCAGCAAGAGAAGCTTGGCTGAGCCTTTATTGCGGTTTGAATGTCTCTGAAGAAGCAGGCTGCTTAGATTAAGTCATTAGATGGCCTGCATACATTCACTGCAAGGTAACAAAAAAAAAAAAAAAGAACAAAAAAAACCCTCCACAGAATCAATTCCAAATGTTAAAAAACAGGAAAAACCCTGCAACAGGCATGAATCGTATTTTTGAAATTTGTAAGTTTTAAAAATAATGAAAGTTTGAGTCATTTCTTAATTAATGTAAAAGTGTAAAGTGTACAGGCTTCATTGCTGGTCATAAGGGCCAGCAGCTTCCTCATTAAAAACCATAAAAAGATTCAAGCAATGTTAAAAATCTAGCACTTAATCATATACTTCTTTCGACATTATGGACATAAACAGTTTCTCCTTCTCTGATGTATTTTGCCTCCACACACAATTTATTCTGTCGGTAGACCCTAGAAAAAGCCTACAAAATGCAACTCTGACATAATGCAGACTTGTTGCTCAGCGTTTTCTCAAGCAGGTAAAATATTCCAGTGCAACTCCTGCTCCAGAAAAAAAACATAGATGAATTAGAAAATTGTCTCCTAAGAAGCGCTTTCTTTTTCTTCTTCATGTCTGAAAGTCATAATGGGAAATTAGCCAGGCCTAAATCACAGCCAGTATTTGAGATGTGTAAATTAGGAAGGCTACAAAATATTCTGCTGCAAAGCTTGGAAGTTGCTAGGGAACTGAAGCTCGGGCTGCTCTCAAAGGGTGGATTATTCCCACCCCTGGAAAACGCACAGGGCTCTATTGACGTGGAGCCTCGGCTGTGTGGGTGCCGGCTGCGAGAGTGCCACGACCCAGCGCCCCCGCGGCACAACCGGCCTTGGGCATTCCTGGATCACAGGAAGTCACACGGATCCCTGTGGTGAGCACAGAAATCGTTTCTCTACCTGGCTGCAAATAAGAGTTGCATGATAGCCTAGAAAAATGACTCATCTTCACTCCATATAATCAAGATGTTGATTACTCCTCTGTCTGGTCTCACAGAACATCCCAGCATCATTCTAACTTCGGTATTTTCCTTCGAATGTGGTCTATCATGCTGTTGCTCCCTGCATATTTTTACATTACAAATTCAGAATTTGTCTTGCAGATCTACAACCAACTAGAGAGCAAGATGCAAATACCAAGTACAACGTGTCAGTGTCTGCGTTTGTGTGAAGGAACACAAAATGAAGATGCTTGTTTCTCTTTGTGTATGCTCATTTCACAGAAAAAAAAGACAACAGATGCTCTCCTTGAGCTGCTCTGTTACAGCGCTATGGGTCTTCTCTCTTTTAATGAAGAATTGCAAAGTCTTTAATGCTTTGATGTTTCTGAGAACCAGATAAATAGCAAATTTGATATTTCTGGAGATTCTGAAATTTCCATCCTAAAACAAACATCATATTGATGAAAAAGCATCACACTGATTTCTTCACATATTATACAAATGCAAAACTGAGGAGCTCTTTATCCTCCTCGAATGCAGATCAGAGTTATTTGTTGTACTGCTCTAGTGGCCAGGCTCAATGCACAGACAGGCCAATAGCCAAAGCATGACCCTTGCTAGAAGTGGAGAGCTACCACGGCAGCGTTGCTGATAATCACATTTTGTAGAGCGAAACACTATTGCATTCTCATGGCTATTAATTATATATGGCAAAACTTCTTAGTGAAAGTTGCCATATTTTTTTCTCTCAGAAAAAAAACGCACCAATTACTTCTTTGTTCCAGCTTCTAGGCATCTTGTGAAATGAGAATTAACTACAGACTAAATCAACTTTGTTTTAGCAGTTCCGCAAAATCACACAGAGAGACAGAGAGAGAAGGAATTATAAGACATGGTTAAATTACATCAGGACTTACATAACTTAAAATCCAACTACCTTCTCAATGAGTTAACAGGCTGCCTCTGTTCATATCTATGCAGCATGTGGGATTTACACACAGGGACTCTAACCAATGGCCCTTTGTTTCTTTCAAGGCAAGTTCCATTTCTGCTTAATTACATGAAGCACATACTTAGTTGACTCCTGTCCATTTTTTAAGATGATCCTGTGGAGCTGAGTCCTCCTCTTACTGTTTTCTCGTCTGCTGTGACACACTGAAGTAAGAATATGGCTCTGCCCTCCCTCGGAAGTGGATTTTCTCTGTTCGTGTTCCCAAATCTCTGGTCACAGTGCGATTACAACATTGAGACTCCATCATCATTGAGATGCGTTTTCACTGCTGACACAACACAACGGTTCTTGGGACTGGACAGCAGCGTGGGCTTCACACCACAGGCCCAGCTCATGGAAAAAGTCTTCCTTATGCTTCTGCATAGATAACTGGCAACTTTTGGCTGCGTACATAGAATCATAGAATCATAGAATTCTTAAGGTTGGAAGGGACCTCTAGATATCATCTAGTCCAACCCCCCTGCACACGCAGGGTCACCTAGAGCATAGTTGTAAGCAGAGCTGCATCTACGCCCAGCTCCTCTTCAGAGCTGTGTGACAAGGTATCTTGGCTGCAGGTACCCTAGTTAATCTGCGGGCCAGCACACCCAAGCAGCATAAAGCCAGCAATAACTTAAGCAAAGCAATCAGATATACGCTTAAAGCTCACAGAAGCCAACAAGACGTACATATGCTTTAAGAGCTTTGCTGATATGAAGCATTCAAGGTTGTATGTGCAAGTGGTTAAGAGGAAAGTGGTAGTCCTGAACGCCCAAACAACAGCTTCTTCTCTGCAAAATTCCTAGTCTGGTGTAAGCACACAACAATCATAACCCTTAATGTTTGAGTCAGAAACATAGAATCGGCCTTCCTAAACAGGTTTTTCTATTTTTTTCTTGTTGTTTTCTCTAATTTTCTATTACTTGCTATTGCAATTTCCAAGCTTGCTAATTCTTTGTTTATATGAAAACTTCTGTGAAGTAATTAAAGTGTGACCCCACTTTTAACAAAAATCACCACTTCTCCCATGCAAAGCCTACTTAGTTTTTGAGACACTGTCACACTAAGGCTCGACTACTTCTTTTTGGCTAAATAAGAACAAATGGCATGACTGGCAAGCTGCAGATGGGCATACTCAGCCTTTTTATGCTGAATCTGGGGCAGCCATTCATTTGAGAAAGCTGATACCAAAGAACATTTGGCAAATAACTGGCTTTCTGAAAGTGGTAATTTCTCTCAGCCCATCTACTTTCTCTCAACCTATTCAACCCTGCTTGTCTGTAAAAAGTTTTGAGAAAACAAAAAGCACCTGTTTACTACGTGCTTAATGCTTAAGATACTTTGGTTAACATACAGTAAGTTTCAAAAATGCCATTATATATCTCATCATGTAAACTGTGAAAATACAGCATTAAGACTTTAGGAACAAACTTGCCTTCTTTTTTCCATTCAGCATTATGCAGTCCTCCAAGGTATGCGTGACAATTCAAAGTGGCAGCCAAAACTAAGAGTTTCTCAAGTGTCCTGAGCTATTTACATGGTGCAAAGGATTTCTTGGCTCGTGTGCACAAAATGAACAACTGTGCAGAACTGAATGCCTAAAAAATGTGTGTTTGCCATGTTCTTTGGTCCTGAGCAGCAAAAGTGCTAGTGCTCAGGGAGGCTGAGGGGTTCCACGGTGCACCTGGGCTGCAGGAGCGGGGCCAGCGTCTGCTGTCCAGCTCGTGCACGGCTGAACGGGGAACGTGTCCCGGGACCTCGGACCTGTGTCCTGAAATGCAGACTTACTGCTGCTAAATTCTACTCCATACACTAAAAACACCACCCTGCTTCTGTAATTCTAGCGTTCAAGCCATAATAGCGTTAGGCATGCAAGGGCCTTGCTTTTTAGGTTTGTAAACTGTCTAGAACCACCAGGAATAATAAATTCTAAGTTTAACTTAGACGACTAAGATAAGATGCCTCGATGTGCTTTCAGAAAGTGCTTCCCGTTAAGAGGCGGCTGCAGATGTTTTGTAGTGTTTTGAAGTCCTTACAGTTTTATCACAGCAAAGTCTTTTCACCATAAAAGTCTTTGCTTGTTCACAGTATTCCGTGATAATTAAAGAACCACCACCTTCCCAAACCAAAGCCACATATATACACACACACACACGCAATTACACGCACACAGCTTTTCTTTTATATATATAGGGGTATCTGTACATATATATATAGGTATATTATATATATATATGCACGTATATACATATATGCACATATATACACATATACATGCATATATATATGTGTGTGTGTGTGTGTACATATACCTATATGTGTGTATATATATACACACACACACACACATATACACACACAGATAAAAGATACAGTAAAGGAGAAACAAAGCTTCCCAAAGCCAAACCTGAGCCTTTTCTAAAACAGCATTACCTTTTGGCTTTAATACTCATTTTGTATTTTGTGGGTAGCTCTGCCAAAAGATATGTGAATAGTTGGGACAGTCCTATCAGTAATCTAGTTGTACTGGGAAAAGAAGATATTGTTACTATGTTTATATTCATGCTGCAAGTTGTACATGTTGTTAATAAAATTTTTTGAATACGCAAATGACAAATGAAAACCACAATGAATCTAATCTTTCTTGAAACTAAGCAGCTTCAGCAAAAGAAATACTAAATACATGTATTTGATGTTCCACAAAACAAAAATACTCACATTTTGACCTATCACTACAGTTAAGGCATGGTGTTTTAAAGGACCTATCTTAATATCAGTGAGAGTACAACCAGAAGTTACGAGAAACCCCCTTCCCCGCCCCACACGCACTCCATCAGATCATATCGCCTCCATGGAGATTTGCAAGGCAAATTTAGAGTTGCTCTTCTTGAGACCAGAATAAAGCTCCCGTAGACTTCAGTGATGCAGGATCCAACCCATTCCCTTCGTAACAGGTTCTCTCAAGCATTTTTATCCTAATTTTCTTCCCTGTGGCTGAATCCTAGTGTTTGCAGAGGCAAGCCCCTGAAGTGGGAAAGCGAGAAGGAAAATGCAGATCCCCAGAGCAGAGGCAGTCAGCGTTGTGGAGGGTGAGATTGGTAAAGAAACAAACTATTTTACCTGCCCGGTTGGGGTTTTTGTTTCCTTGCAGGGGCAGGAGGAGGGGAGTTGACACAGAGCAAATAAAGTCAGAGTAAACTGCCGTGGTAATATCCCTTCCACTACTCCTACACATTCTTTTTCGTGCTTTTTCCATTTCCTGTGTTTCTGCAGCGAAAGAAATATCATCCCAAATGTGGCCCATCAAGTTTCTCCAGTAAAACTGCAAAAATTAATTCAGGCTTCTGGGTGGGTACAGCCGAGAGCTCGTCACACTCCCCCCGACACACGTCCCCGCTGTCACCGCTTGCAAAGCAATCAGAGCCAAACTACAGCCATGCCTTAGGAAATTACAGGAAAGTTGCTTTCCCAAACATGACCGGTTTTCCTACACATATGCCACGAACTGCTGAATGACAGAAAAGGTCTTTCTCTGCAGAGCAGCTCATCAGCACAGCGCGATCTCCCCCTCCTTGCACACCCACCTCTAGTGCTGCTGACTCTTTTCCTGCTCTCTAAACAATCTCTCCTTTAACTTTCAAGAGCAGTGTGGCTTATTAAAGCTGACTGCTTGGCTGGCAAGCTCTCCTGGCATTCAAAAATATGACCAGACCAATAATTGAGCCAGTTGTTCATAAACCTGATCGTGCTTGCTATTGCCCTCTTTAAAAGCAAATGCAAGGCTAGAAACATTTCCAATTTCACTCGCTCTGCCACAGTCACTTATTTGCTCTCTTTCCATAAGTCCACTGCAACACCAAACATTCAAGATGGAAAAATTATGAAAAAACCTGCATGAATTAAACCCCTTACCTCTTAAGGCTTCTTCCCCTTTCAGCATTCTCCCATTGTGAAAAACTGAATCTTCAGCAGTGGCAGCTACGCACACATACAGAACAGGGCTTTCTTCAGCTCACTGGTATTTCAAGTCTTTCATGTGATATCTTTGGCTGTACTTGCTTAATTCATTCCTGCTGCTACTCAAAGGAAGTCATGCCTAGCGAGGGCTGGCTCTACAGCAATTGCTGTAGATATTCCTGACTAACAGGACATGAGGACTAATCTCACCTTATAAGCATCAAGAATGTAAATGTATTTCAAAGCCAGTGAATTCCTAAACCTTAAGAGATAAATTGCACAAAATGCCCTAAGACACAGTTTAGCAAGGGGGTTAGGAATGGTAAAGTTTTTGCAAGAAAAAGTGTTTCCCCAACAATGCTCTTGGAGTTTTAACGATGGCTATTTGTCATGGACTGTGCATACTCTCCTGCAGTAGTTACCATGAGAACACAGCAAACAGGATTTGAATGTAAATTGCCATCTAGAGATGCCGGGAGATTTTTTTTTGTTATAGTTAAAAGAGAAGACTAGTCCCCAAGCCTGATGAAGTACACACTTTTCCATGCATATATTTGCATGACAATGCTTGCAATTCAGATGCTGGGTACAGCAGGCAAGAAGGAAGAAAAGTCATGTGTTTTGCTTGGTACTTACAAAAGGCAAATATTTCAAACTTGTGGACCACAGTTACAACCCTACAAATGCCCATCCATGCCATAAAATCACATACAGAGCAATCCACAGAATGCAAAGGCAATCACTAAGTATCACAAAATGCAAAATTATTCCAGTGCCTGAATGCAGACAGAGATGGTAGGACCCTCCCTAGGTCTGACAAGCTGCAGCAGCCACCATTCTTTTTGCTGCTAAATATTACAAAAACCGGTTCAGAAGAATCAAGTACACAACAAGTGTTACACTTGAAAACTTTGCTGCCGCTACGCGTTTTCTCTTCCCGCAGCACTGCTGGGCACAGCGCAGGAACCTCCCGGCTCAAGCCACCTGGTCCCGACTCTCTCTTCAAACAGGGTTCGGGGTTTACTCGCCATCACTCCCCCCCACCTGCCCTGCCCACAACAGCACAAGACATCACCTTTTTGAGATCTGAAAATTATTTCTGTCACTTGTAGACAGGCAAATAAGCTGCTGGGAAACTTTGCAACAGTGCACGTAATGCATGGCAAAACATGCAAAGAAATCTATATGCCGGGAATCACATTTGATCTGTGCAATACAATGCAACGCAATGTTTCCCCCCTCCCCTAAACACTCCGTCCCGTGTTTCTATCCCGAGCTTTAACCACCTTGCTTGTTTTAACTCCTCACCCCGCAGTCACTGCAAGATAAATTCTCACGCGCTTTGCTAAGTCAGCCCTGCTTAGCGAACAACAAACCTTGACGGCGGAGGAGGACATGCCTGCCTGGGTGGCTGCGTGCAGAGAGCAATGACCTACTTCGGTGCCGCGACGGGGACAAAGGCAGAGCCGGGGCTCCCCGGCAGCGCTGCTGACGCTGCCCCGCGCCGGCGGCACCACGGGCGCTGCCTCTGCAGCACGAAACCCGGCGCCGAAATCTTCTCGGTCTTTCAGCCCTAAATTCAGAACCCCACGGCACATCACTGCGGGCACCTCACGGCCCAGAAGCACTCCTGCCCTCCCAGCCACAGTCTTCATCACTTCTGCCTAGGGAGTCTTCGAGTGCCTGACCCAATTACTCAAGTGAGGTGCCAGAAAATGATGCGGCTGGGACGCACGCCGCGAGTCTCGATTTGAAGCTGTGTAATTCTGTAAAACCCAAGGCAACAAGATCCAGGTAGCCGAATTAAGCAGCGTCAGCTGGGCAAGACACTGCACCTTACGGCAGTGCCTTCCTGATCAAGAGCAGTAAAGCCTTATGCACTAATTAAAGACCCAAAAATAAACAGTTTATGTTTGGCCCCGTGCATTTGTGCCACAACATGCACGAGTGGCCTAACAAGCTTTTTTTGGAAGTGGCTGTCATCCTCAGAAGGACGAGCCTGCAGCACAGCTCCCCGAGCCCTTCGCAGACCCTCTCTCACAGCAGTCCTGCTCCTGGCCTCAGGACCTGGGCTCTGCTTCCTCTGCGAGCAATGACAGCAGCATCTGGCTGGCGGGCAGCCTGCTTAAAACAAGCATTGGCTGAGAACAACTGAGATTAAAGAGAGATTTTTTAAATAGACAGTGAGCTGCTGCTGATAATGTGTGAGTGGTTATAAACCTGTCGGTGAATGCTACTAGACCTTTCCTTTCTACACATCCAACCAGTAGTTGTACCTGAACCATATAATCTGCTCCCTTTACTTTCAAAGTATTACAGAGAAGCTGTTTCGATGGCAATCAGGCTTTCCATTCCCTTTTCTGTTTGCATAACAAGCCAAATTTTCCCTGTGACCTGCCTGCTCCCAGCCTCAAAGAACATTGTAGCTTCACTGGAGACGGGTTACCCTTGCACTCTACCACAGAGTAAACCACAAAGACCCTTCCTCTCAGGGCCTAGCACATTTTATAGCTTTTCCCGGTTGGCTTTTGCCTCTTTAAAAGTTCACGAAGGCATCTACTCCCCAGTCTACAAACCGGAGTGTGCTGACTGCGACTGTATGAAGCACCTGTTGGGTAGAACTGCAGCAGGATGGGCATAAAAAAGTGAAGCTTTACTACTTTATTTAGAGTAATTTTTTAAAATAAATACCTTGCTGATTTTGTCCGGGTGCATTGCAATGCTGTGCTGAAGACATGTGAGAACACCCTTGAATCTCACTCTGCCTCCCTGCTTTTATTTTTTTTTCCAGATTTCATGTCAATGTTGTGCCCAGTACAGCATCATTTGACTTGCACTGTCTTCTCGCATGTTTTTACCAAGATTCCTCTACGAGGCAAACTCAATAATTCCTATTTTCAAAGCTTAAAACCCCGACATTGTAATTCCAGCTCAACTGCCAGTTCCCAAACCGCATTCACGGAATTAGCGGCTGTTCCACACCCTACACGCAATCATGGGTACAGAGGGGACAGAGCTGCTCTTTCACTGTCCCTTTGTACCGTGCTCCGGAGCGGTACGCCTAGTTGGTGCTGAGGCTGTTATCAAGCTACGCTCATGTTTACAACGCTTCAGAGCTATTTCAGGAGCGCAATTTTATGTCAGACGCCAAGCACCACAGGTTTGCGTCCTCCTTCCTATTAGGGGACACACTGTTTGCTGTTCCACGGCGCGTCATGGCTACTAATGATCTAGGCCTCAAAGTGCATCGCGGGTGCCAACAGCCATACCTTGATCCCCTTAGGTGCCTACGTCCCTGGCAGCTATGTTAGTAATCTTACTGCTTCGACAGTAATTTTCCCAGAATAAATAAGCATCATGATGACAGGTCTTACACCTAAACAGCCGTAAGTCTCACAGGATCTATTACAGACTGATTCCTACCAGCCTTCCTTTGAATTGCAAAGTTACTACTAGTTTTACTCTTTCTGTCACTCCTTGTGACCCTTTCCCCTGCACTAGGTTTACAATACAGCCTTAATTTTGTCTCATTTCTCCACCTGAAAGAATTAAATTGTAAGATTAAAAAAAAATTAATATAAAAATAACTGCAGAGAAACAGAATTGCCCTTTCAGAGATCAAAAGCTCCAGAGAAGAAGGTTTTCATCTTGCCAGCGGCAAGACTGTCACTGCAACAGAAGAACAACACCGACGATAATTGTGCAGAAAGGGAGGTGAGTGGAGGCACAGGAAAAAAAAAAAAACCACTGTTCCAATGGTACACTACAACACGGGATTCTTAAAAGAGGGATCATAATATCATAAAGTCCACGCCAACTCTCATGAAGCCAGGATTTTATCCAGCAGGACCAAACTGGTATTAGGTCTGGGCCTATTTAAGTGACCACACTGATAAGGATGTCTCTCTCCACATGTGCGAGGAAACAGCAGTATTCTGGAACTGCTTAAGTTTCAAGAGCAGGGAATTCAAGAGCAGGCAACGCTAAACAAAAACGCAGACACAGCGGTGAGGCAGGGAGGGACATTCACAGAGCTTGTGCCAATATTAAGAGTTTAAAGAAAGCATTTTATTGGAGAAGGGAACTTGCTCCTGCCTGAGGTTAACTCCTCCTGATCAAAAAGGATTTCTGCTTCTGAAACACCTCGTGCCGCCAGCTCACATTTTAAATTTACCCTGAACAGTCTCCAAGTGGAGAAAGGCCTAACAACTTTATTGAAAGCTGGAAGAAACAATCCTCTGAATGGTTCTAAAATTGGCTGTAACTTATTTTACAACATGCTCCTCTTTCTCCCCCCTAAGTTGCACAAACAAAAAAGAGGATGACAGAGAGCAAAAGGAAGAAGCAAGGTCTTGGTGCAGGGAGCGTTATGAGATAGACTAGCAGGCAGGAAAAGAAACATGAGGAGAAGAACAGAGAAAGTTGTGTCAGAGTTCACCAGGACGAAATGATACACAGTTCTGAATACTGCATTGAAGTTAAGGGGAAGGGAGAAGAAAGACCCTTCATTAGCAGAAAATACTCATTAAGCATATCAAGTGGGGCAGTTTCGGCTTTATGGCTAGTTCAGAGCAGCCTGGAAACTGGGCACACAGATCCACTGATTGTCTGGGGGTCTATCAACGATTAATGGGACCTCTGTTCCTCTGTCTGAGGCCTGTTTGCTGAAATGCCTTGTGACAAAAGGTCATGTACTCTATGTGCTCCCTTTAGGAAATTGCTCTAATGAGTGTAGATCCTGCTTTGATATGTAAATGTCTGGTGGCTTACTGCATATGGCAAATTGTTTTTGCTTGCCACTGTAACATATTTCAAAATTAAACTTTTGATCAAGTAAAAATCAAATAATTTCAGCAAATTATCATATCTCTTATCCAACGAATAAAATTTAATGTCTAGCAGAGCAGAGGAAGTACTGTCTGCTGTACGTCCTGCCTTTCAAAGCTTTGAATTTGTCTTCCATTTGTTCAACCTCATTCACCTACAGAATTCAAACACGCTTATGAAGTAAAATAGCTCTTGGGCACCACCTTTTCCTCCCCTCCAGAATTAAAAGGATGCTCAGTGATAGGTGTGTCACCTATTTATGCCCAATCCAGAGGGCAATGAGCAGTTTGGGAGCCTTTGCTCCTCATGATGCAACCTCTGCTCTCTCCCTCCCAGTCTCCCTTGTGCAGGCCTCCTTTAATGCCACTTCTTTCAGAAAAGCAATTGCAATGGCCCTTTCACTTGCATCATTTGCTGTTTTGCAAGCAGTGTTTAAGCTAAATACTTTCTGAAGGGCGGTATTTTAGCATTCCAGATCACTCTCACTGTCATTAAGCCATGTAAAAGGCACGCTGTTAGTTGGATCTTGCATCCACGGAATCCAGCGGAGCTGCGGAAGAGCTGAGCGCAGCTCACAGCGCTGCTCCTGCACCAGCGCTGCGTGCTACGGGTAGGTCCAGCACCCTCACCAGCTTGCCACTGAGAGCCAACGCCAGAGTAGGGTCGTGTTCACCGCTGACGACATCCAGTATCAATCACCCCACTACACCCAAAATTGCTTTGGAAAGGTAAGAAGAGGAAAAGGCGTTAGGGCAGGAAAGAGGACTAAAAAAAAAAAAAAAAAAAAAAAAAAAAAAAAAAAAAAGCACAGAAATTCTTCAGACACCCTTTCAGTTTCTGCAATCAGGATTAGTAGTAATTCTTTCATCTAGTCGCTTATTAATCTACTTCCACTGAATTTCAAATACCATTTTTGTAGCTGCAGAACCATATTTCTACATAAAATTGCAAAAAGATACTCAAATCACACCACGTCTATGAAAGAGGTGGAAACCAGCCCACACTAGATAAAATTTACAACAGCAACTCCCAGAATGAATTCTGAGAACATTTCCCTGAGTGAAAATACCACTGACAAGTATTACATACACCTTTCCTTCTCACTCCCTATCAAGTCTTTCACTGATCCCACCACAGTAGGTAAAATGCCTGACTTTTTCTCTGCCAGTCCATCATCAAGGTAGTTTCAAAGTAGGATTTCTTATTTGGTAAAGCCACTGGACCAAATTAAATTTACAACTAAACTAAAACAAAAAGCAAGGATAGACATCTTGTGTAAGATTTCACTTACAATGAAACACCTTAAATGTGACAATCTACATTAATTTCCCAATCCGTTCCTCCACACAATCCTATAACTGGATATGGCCAACTGAGGCCGTGGCAAGCTCCTTTAGAGTGTCTACTTTCATAATAGCCAATTTCTTGAGAACTTTTTTTTTAATGCCAGTAAAATGTACATGTGGATATAGTGGCATATGCCCAATTAGGCAGGGATGGATCCATGCAGTGGGAAATGACTGTATGAGCAGCACTGAATCTGGACTGGGAACTCAGTGGTTTCCTTGCTATGAAAATGCAGCATAATGCAACAAGCACTTGGTCCTGGCATTAACCATAGCAAATCCTTGCAACTTTTGTACTACAGAGATGATATTTCTTCTCCGTGTGGCTTTGGCTACCTGGTGCCTGCAAGGCAAGGCCCTCAGTAAGGTTGTCAAATGCACAGGGCAGCATGCTACCTTCCTTTTACAAAAATCCTTGTAACAGGTCATTTTTCAGAGGGTTTTGAACAACAACCATTTAAAGAATAAGCAAAGAAAAAGCCTGCAAGGGAAAAAACAAAACAAAACAAAAAAAACTTTTACCCCTGAAGGGCCTTCACCTTGAAAAGCCTTTTACAATGTTAGTGCAGGATGTTACCTTCTGCCACACACAGAAGGAAATAACCAGACAGGCAGGAAAGGATGAAACATTTAGAAAAGCCAGGTGCAATTTTAAGTCTTACCTTCTGCACGTTGGGTTTGATGCAACGGACAAAGAACGGATTAGAAGAACTCAGCGTTGCCATTAAAGAATGAAGTGATTCCTAAAACACAGTTCAGAAAAGAGACAGCACTTTACAAGGGCACCTTTCACACAAGCAAAATATTCAAGCAAAAGTTCTCCGAGTTTAGCATTGCAGACAACATTCACTGCAACATCTAGTGGTTCCCACCAGGAATTACAATCGTATATAAACTCGCTATACAGTGAACATCAAGGATAAACACACACATGTTGGTTTCCTCCATTGGCCCCACTGATTACAACCATCACCACTACTTTACAGTGATCAAGATGTAGAGATTGACACGAAGAAATCTGTTTAGGAGGAAGCACCAGCAAACTGGAAAATTGCTGCTAGGAGTGTCTAGAGAATGACTCTGTCTGCAGATCTACACTCTAAAATTGCTGTATCCATGCAAGTCACACAACAGATTAAGGAGTCTAAGGCAAAACTAAGGTAAAACCAAAGTAACTACAAAGATGTTATTTCCTCCTTTCATTACAACGGCCTCTGACCCATTCATTTTCAATTTTCCCTGTAATCAACAGCATTCTGTGCACAAGATGTTGCTTTTCCCCGCTACAGTCTAGATTCTTGCTTGACAAAAGGACACTACGATGATAAATACGAGCCAACAAGAGGGCAAAAGAATTAAGATATTCCCGAAAAAAAAAGGAGGTATTTTAAAAGTGTAGTAAACATTGTTTTATCAACACTAACTTTTCAAACAAAATCTCACAAATCAACAAAAATTGAGTAAAGGATATAGTGGTAACAACATCTTACTGCAAGATGACTGTTACAGCATTAAGCAAATAATAACACAGCAGTTCCATTTTATGACTAACTCCATTTAACAATAAAAAGAAAGATTATAAGGTTCAATCATAAAAAATAAATCCCAGTTTTAGAACTCTGAATGAGCCAACACACATTAGACTACCAGTTACCTGAACCTCAAGCTGGAGATAAAAATCACAAAATCCCTCAGCCCTTCTCTGATTATTATTTTAATTATACACCCACCCCTTTCTCCCCTGAGCCATCATTCCATGTCTTATGCCAGTTTGCCTCATTCTGTATCATTAAGTATGATACACTTTAAAACTGAAACCTTATGTTTGCTTTGCAGAGATACAAATCACTGCACAGGAGCAGAAGCCAGACTCTAAAAAGCCCAGAGAGCGAGCGACCTGATGTTTCCTCCGCAGAGAGAGCACAGAGCAAGCTGCCAAAGATACAAAACCTCACTTTTTAAAGGAGCAGCAGTGTGTGTCCTACCATGTGCTTTTGAGTAAAACCAGGGAATGGCGGTCTGTGACATTAAAATCTTGCTTTAACCTGCAAAGGAAGGGCTTTCTCGATGGTTAAACATGAAGTGATAACGGCAGTAGGCAGAGCCATGGCTGTGCAGAAGAACCGCTTCACAGCGAAGACAGGAAACCGTGAAGCGACTGGCAATACAATTGGGATAGTTCTGTGTTTTGTTAGCCCACATCGGCTTAAGGACATGAAGTCAGGGACAGCAAATATTAAACAGTGAGTAGCTACAAAGACTAATATTTTCCTGTAAAGACAAATATTTATTCCTTAAAAATGAAAGGCTTCATTTGTATTAAACCTATATGAACATTACACTATCTACGGACAACTAAGCCCATTCTCAAGATTTTCTAGCAACACAGGTTACTACTTGTAGAAACTCGAGACTCAGTCACTCTAAACAAAAGTGATTTATGCTGTTCTCACACTCAGATCTGGATACAGACAGCCAGGTCCTGCACAATGCTACACAGCTTTAAGCCCGTGTAAGGAGACTGGGCTAACTTGAAGTCAGCCCTGCTTGAAGCAGAAATAGGCTGAAGCAGGTAATCTCCAGCCGTCCTCTCCAACCTCAGCTATTCCACGTTAGCCTCTCAGGACGGCATCAGTGAGCATCCTCAATCAAGGATTTCAAAAGAAAACTGGTTAATTTAGTAACAGATCAATCTGTTTGAAGAACTCTGTCCTCACAGTTTCATTCTTCTCATGCTAAACTGGAATGAGACAAACTGCTCCTTGGAAGGTTGTAAAAGAAAGCAAAAGGCTGTGCAAAGAAAGCAGCCAAATCCTTTGGGGGTGACAGGGCATGAAGGAGCACTGTTGATGATCTGTTATTGCAGCTTTATTTTAGCGACAGCGAGGCTTTGATTTGCTGTTTTATCATGCCTTATGCTGTCCAAGGTCCCTGACGGAGCACAGGAGCTCCACGCTACGCTATGTTCTACCTTGCAAAGTGGATGATGTAAAAACACAGACAATTTTGACATGGTAACATTTTAGATTTACTTTCCACAGGTACTCGTGACTATATAGAAACACTACCCTCTGCTCTCCCCGAGAGCCAGCAAATAACAGCACCTCATCACAAGAAGTGGGGACTATGTGAGGCCGGGGATGTTAGCGTAAAGCAAGCTGCCCAGGGAACATGAACGTTAGTGTTTAAAAGAAACTGTGTGCACCCCACCATACGTTCCTTGCAGTTCTGTCTAACCATCAGCAATAGTCTATTAGGATAATGTCTGCCCTAAAGGGGTTCAAGTCTACACCCTTAAAAAAGGGTGAATGAACAGAGCATTAATTTGAGCAAAATGAAAGACAACTGATCCAGACTTGTACTCTTGCAATTTAGAAAAGATTTTGTGCCAATCATTCTCTCTCTTAAATAATTTGGAGATAGACTTTATGTTAGATTTCAATTTGGTGCCATTTTGGATGGCAGAGTTAAAAAGCTTCCTAAAAAGGTTTTTATTAAAAGTACTTTCCAAACTCTAAGTTAAAAGGCTGGGCAACACCTTAATGAGATATGTATTCAGGACCTATTTTTCATAGCATAGAGGCATCGCTCTAGGGCTCCATGCCATTTTGTGGTTGATTTTAGATTAGAAAGAAAAAAAAAAAAAAAAAAAAAAAAAAAAAAAAAAACGAGACAAGCGACTAACTTCATGGAAGACCTTTAAAATAAGGACAGGGAAGCAAATGGAAAGCAAAAGTAGTTCTGTGTGAATGCCGTAATATGAAGATTAGTTGAAGCTAGCATGGCCAAGCAGTTGATTAATAACTGCAGTTTCCTAGAAGAGACAGCGACATTTTGGTGCTGAAGTTTTTAACGTTTTAATTGCACTTGTTCTTGCCTGAACAGAGTTTATCTATCACCGATTAGCTAGGGAGCAGAGAGAACACATTAACTAACCTTGAACTGTAGGCTGACAGTGGGCTTTCGGTGCTTGCTTCCACATTTAAGAGTGTCTTGATTGTTGCGACTTGAAACGTGTTCAAATAGATCGTAGATGAAATCAAGACTGAAATGGGAACGGAAAAGAAAAATCTCAAAGGTGTGTCCTAACAGACCACAGGGTTTACCATTGTGCAGTGCGGCATTAGCACTCTCCCCTAGAAAAAAACTTAGAATTTCTAAACTGTAACTCTTATTCTTTGCAGAGTGTATACAGGGAAAGCAGTAAAGATAATCCTGGTTCTCTCCTCTATTCGCAACATATCATTGGGGAAATGAAGACTGAAATCCTAGGGATATACTCAAACCAAGCTCCAGGTGACTGTAACGGGGAGTACTCTTCAACAGAGATTTAAAAAGATTTCCAGTTTGCTTTGGACTGTAACAAAAAATAAGCACCCACATGGCCTTCACTTTCAAATACTAGCTATGCAAGCCATTTTTTACACCATCCATTTTGTATCCTCCTGTTACCACTTCTACAGAAACATATGTCTTTTAAATATAATCTTTCCAGACAGACATTGATGCAATTGCAAAATCAGGCCCTGCAGCTTTAACTCATTTATTACTTCTATCCACATACTTTAATTGACAGATGCTATGTCAGATATGTCATGAAAACAGAACTAATAACATACAGATGGAAATATTTATTAATAGTTTCCATGTATCCAGGGGCTTAAGGGATTTAAAATGCAGCTACTCTCACAGAAAGGCAGCATGACTGCATGGGTTAGGGCAGCAGCCAAGAATGGAGACAATCTGAGTTCAGTTCCCTGTTCTTGTATGAAAACTCTATGAAAACTCTTTGCATCTCAATCAAACATGCAAAGAAAGGGGTAGAGCATTTCTGCAGCTCACAGAGGTACTGTGAGGATCGTGGATCTTACCTTACACAGCAGAATGCCAGGAGGCACACAAGTACCAAAGACAACCAGGCACACACTTTCGATAATATAAATTCTTTATAGAGATTCTCCTGTCCAAGACATCATGAGATGGCAAGTGGCACTGCAATACATTTGTACTGCAAAACATACACTACCAGTATCACTTATTTATTCTGTTTACAGGCACTGCTACAATTTCTTCTCTGCTCCTTTTAGCTCTGCTAAGCACCGGTGCTATGCAATGTACTCAAACCCTGGCAGAACAAGGTGAGATGGCACCCCCTTAAGACAAGGTTTAAACTGAAATGACAGAAAGATACCTGCTCTCACGTAGCAAGTTCAGGAGATCATCTCTGAAAGTATCTCTGTTCTTCTCCAGGATCCCTCGGACATCATACTGGACCTAATGAGAAAGAGCACAGGTTCAAACAGAAAGCCAACTCATCACGCACCCCTCTCAGAGGCAGCACTGTAAAAAGTGCTGAGGGAACACAGCGTTTTACTTCATTCTGAACAGCCTCAGGGCTGTTAAATTAAGCTAATGAAAACTCTGCTTGCAATAATTTTAGCAAGTAAAGAAAATTACCTCCCCAGCATAGTGTTTCACTCCAAAGTTGTGAACGGCAACTCTTGGTTTCACATAAAAAGGATTGCTCTAATGGGCGGGAAAAGAAAAGAGAAAAATATATTTGGGGGGTCAGGGAGCGTAATAATATAAAGGGTTACATTATCCTCTCAGCCCAGATTTAAACAAACCTCTGTCTTCCAGTGAACCCTCTGGAAGATTAGTGCTGTGAAAGCAAACAACCAACTGATAATGATAATAGGATTTGTTAGTCTGGGTTACTGCAAACGCAGTAATAACAGATTTATTGTACCTAAAAAGGCATTATACTAAACCCTAACCCATCTGGTACAACCATCCATTAAGGGCACTTGGAAAAAGAAGGACCAGTCTTAAGATAGGTGTTATGAAGATAACGATAAGCTCGTATCACAGAAATTCCTGACTGCAATTCTAGGATCACAGATAAAGGTAAAACCTCTACAAAGAAAGCAACGTGCCATCAACTGAACACTTCAATACATCAACAGACATTGAAGAGCTAAACAAACTGAGTTACTGCAGGCTGTCAGAGCTGTAACCAGGAGTAAAACGCGGCATTTCCAATAATATGGAACTCTTTAACTGGATGGTAACATGGGTGCATTTTTTCAGGTAATTTTCTCCGTCCTGAAAGCAAATGACATGAATTGCCATGGAAGTAAGATCAGGCCCCAAACATACAATTATGCAACCATATATTTGAATCAATAATTTCTGCGGAAGCAAAGACACCCTCCATAATTTGCTCAAAACACATTAGCAGAGCATCACGTACAGCATGCTGGGCATTCAGCTTCTCCAGTAAGGTGGAGTCAGTGGCTTGAGGAAAATGGCTCTCTTCGTTGATGAGTGCCAGCAGGCCAAGTTTCTGGAACAGGGAGAAGACACAGAAGATGAATTAGAGCACAGGTGGGCACTGGCCTTGCCCGCAGATCACAAAAATCACAAAGTTCTTGAAATTATTGTGCAGAGAGGCATCGAACGACCAGTATATGATTAGAAACCCACCCTCGTGGGAGACTGCAATCCTGTTTTTCTGACAATACTCCTGCCAGAAGAAGAAATCTTGATGCAGGGAGTTTTTAGGTGCATTTAGGGACATGACCACAGAACACACCCCCAGCCTCCAAGATCCCCAGCGAGCAGCTCCTCAAGCCTGAGGAGTTTGTGCAAACAGCCTTTCAAAAACCATCTTCCATGAAATTATCTAATTGCTTTTTAAACCAATGCACACTTTTAGCATCTACAGCGCCCAGGGGCACTGCAAAGTTTCTCAGTTTAACTATGCATTGTGTGAAACAGAACCTCTCTTTGTTTTGCATATGTGTCTGCAAAATTTCCTTTGATGTTCCCTACTTCGTGTATTAGAAAAGATGGTAAACAAAGTAAGCTACCTTACAGTTAATTAATCTGTCCAGCAAACTTAGGTTGATATGGTCTCCCAGAAGAACATAATTCTCCAGGTGTACATTTTAATAAGCCATTTCCCCCTAGTCTAGGGCAGCTGCCGACAAACCGCCTCGTGGCAGTCCCATCCTGACAGCTGAATCCTCTGCCCACGACTTTGTAGGGATTTTCCGTGGTCATCTAACCTCAAGCAACAACACGCCCCGCTGCAGTGCTCAATCCATGCAACCCTCTTGAACTGCTGACAAAAGTGAAGAGTTACCATTTCTAGGCAGCATATTTGGATCACATTTGCCCCTCACTGCTGGCATTCCCACCAGTAAGTGTGCCGATACATCACTTTTATTTTTTTTATTTATTTATTTTTTTTTTTTTGGACAATAAGGATATGAACACAATTGTGGACAAACAAAAACTGGCAGGCCATAAAAGATGATTACCAGCAGTTTAGGAAGAGCAATAATGTAGCAAGACACTGTCATTCCTTCCCCTCACCTCCCACGTAAGCAGCTTGTCAGTCTTGTCTTTTTGGTTGAAAAATCTTCAAAGCAAAAATTTTCTTGATTTTATCTTTCAGTCTTAATATTATGGACTTTATTATTTACACTCATTCTTTTTACTATAAAGTTTACTGAACATTACACACCAATAAATAGAAACACACACACACACAAAATAGGCGGGCAAGCTTTATGACTAAAGACAATTTCTATTCACCTTTTCAATCATATCAGAATATTGCTTTTGCCTATAGTCACACACTGTTAAAAGCTATTAAATCGAAAGATAGGTATATTGACCTTACCATATAATCTAGAATATAGCTATCTGTGAGAATGATCGCATTAAAAGAACACTACTTAGGCATCCATAAGCTATTTCTTCACTTGAACTTTGTGTCAGCAGGTGTTTTAAAAACATTTCCTAACAAAAACTGAAAGAAATATGAACAGATATACAATATACCTAACTACCTTTTCAATTAGATCCAAGCACTCTCCGTTGTCTGTCCAGTCAATATCTTCCCAAACTAGTCCTTCCCTAGGAAAAATAAGGAGTGGCTTTTTATTGACATTTACATAAGCAAAGATTTTAAGTGAAGATTTTAAATACAGGAATTACGGGAACTGCTGTATTTCTACTTTCAAAGTAATATGCAGCAGCTAGGAGTCCAAATTTCAAAAGCTACTTTCTAACTGTTCTCAAATTTCATGTGTAACTCTTACCTGCTGTATTCCAGCTGCTCCAAGGAAAAGATGTGTTTGTTGAAATACTCCTGAAGCTTTTCATTTGCATAGTTAATATTAAACTGCTCAAAACGATTAACCTACAAAGACAAGAAACTTTCAACAATGAGCATGTTCAAAGTACCTTACTTTGCAAACAGTGAACTGAAGTCATCACTGTAACTTGATTATTAAACATGCTAAGATGAAAAAGATACGTAGGACAACAAAGTGCAAATGTCAGAGGTTCCATGAGAACAACCTTGGCAACCTACCTCAAAGTTTTCAAATCCAAATATATCCAGAATTCCAATGGACTTGAAGTCTTCCTTGCTTCTGATCCTGCTATTGATTTTCTTAATGACCCACGCAAAACACTGAGAATAAAGTGCCATAGCCATAGAATCTCTGCTATCTATTGCCTGCATTAGAGAAGCAACACACATTAGGGGTAATCATCCCTGGAACTGAGAAGTTACCAGATTTTGGCACTCAGTGTCCTTTGCACAGCATAAGGCAAATTATACTGCACACAGCTTTGCCTTTCCATGCACCTTGATGGTATTTATATTACCAGTTGCTAAGAGTTCCAGTTCAAGTTTCAACAGTGTAAGTTCAAGCTTTAACAGTGTACTTATGTGACTTTTAACATTATATTTCAAAACTCAAGCATTCAAAAAATAAGAAATGACAGACCGAAGGGTAGGAGGAAGAAGAGAAGGAGAGAAAATACTGCCTCTCATTGACAAGCATAGCACTAATGCATACTTTTTTCTTCTTATACACTACGAATGTATACCTTCCTCTTCTTCCTCTTCTTTTCCTCCCTTCTTGTAAATAACCAATGTATCTTTGCTGGAAGATTCCAAAATTGCTCACCTAACACAGGCATCCATAATTAAAAATGTCAGCCTGCATGATTACAGTTTGGAAAGAATGATAAGCAAAAAGACAGAACAGTAAATCACAGGAGTCAACGAGAAGCCCTGACCAGAATGGCAGCAGGAGATCTGTAGAGATTTCTAAAAATTCAATTATACTCTCTTAAAAAATTAGGTAGTGCTCTCAATAGCAACACAACCTTGATGCATGAAATAACCTTCCCTTCCTAAGAGATCAGTGATTTCTCTGGACTTCAAGACTGGGCAATATGATTTAATAGACCCTGGAAGCAAGTCAAAATTGAGATGCCTTTACCTGTTGTATACTAAGAGGTGTTAGGATTTCTTCTCCCCTGAGTATCATTGACCTCTGTGTCAATGCTTCAGTTAGCTGTGTGGAGTCCAAACCCAGTAATTCAGCAGATCTTCCCAGAGCTGGCGAGTGAAAGAGCCAAATATACTCTTAAATACATAGGTGCATGAAACTCTGCTTGCTCTATTATTATTATTATTGCAGTGATCATCATTTAAGAGGCTTTTAAAATGACAGGAATTAGAAATAAAAACACAAATAAAATTTCTAAGAGCTGCAAAGAAGTACAGAATCATAAATATGCACAACTGAATGAAGTTAGTAGTACATATTCATCACAATCTAGTCACAGATATTTATCGTCCTCTTAACATTACAAGTTGAGGTTTCAAATAACCTACTACTGTCACCAACATACTTCTCCAGCTACAAGCAGTAATTTCCTCTTTGTCCACATGAATGTGTTTAAGCTCCCTTCAGGATTATGAGAATAAGGAAAATCAATAAACTAAGAAACCTATTCTTACATGCATATTTTAAATTGCAATTTTGCTGTGATATTGTATATAAAGCAGTGCATAATGCTACTGTTGGTTTCCATATTTGAAATAAAAATCACGCTCATAAGCCCAATCTTTAGACATTGCAGTACAGTTTCATATCAGAACTGTAATACCAAAAGCTCTAAGAAAATATAGTTTAAATAGAGAGCTCAGTTGTGGAACATACTCATGCATATAAGTTTTACCGCATTGAAAATACTCTAAGCCAGGAATTAGAATACACAGGAATTTCACTACTGTTAATGCAATAAATACATATTCAAGTTTTTTTCTAAGCTAATCCTAAAAACTAGTGTTCAGGAGCAAAGAGTGATTTGCTTTACTTGTCAAAAACCCAAACCAACATTTTAATCAACATTTACAGAAGCTGAAAAGCCATCAGACCCCTTTCGCTATTAGTCCTTGCTTTAGTCTGGTGTGCTAGCACTGAGTATAACTTCCACACCCCCAAGATACACTTACGTGCTTCAAGGGACCACAGCCTTCTCACCTGTTTTATAGGACACCTGTGCCCCACCAGCAGTGATAAACTCAATGTTTCCTAGATGCAAAATGCCAGCTAATAACCTCAAAACTTCTCGCACTTCCTCCTTGCTGAACTGCATCACTTCCATTGCAGTCTGGAATGACAGGTTAACTTCTTAAACACAAGGTACATTAACGCAAATCCGGAGACAGGGACAACCTTGAACATGCAAGTATTACTGTTTTCACAAACTCTCCTCCTTTTGACGTTGTAGAGCCCCCGCCTCTTGAAGATTCTCCAGTATGATTAAAATTATAAGCAGACTGAAGTGCTTTACTGGGTTCTGCATGAGGCAACTTCATTCATTTGCATTAGTAACTGACAATCTCTGTTTTTACGAAGTTTTTCCAATTACTCACATAGGTGACAAGGCATGGGGGGAGGAAACACTGTGCCACACTAGATTTGCACATTTATTTTCTCAGTCACACGGAATTTAAAGCAGGCACTCTGCTGCATATTCTGGGAAAGCAGTGAAGTCCAAACACAGATGTTACCATTATACTCTTTTCATCTTATTGCAAAATTGAACAGGAAAAACAGATCTATACAAAGTTTGTTGAATTTATGAATTATCAACATGCCAATGGATCAAGGCTCTACTCTACAACAAGAAAAAAGCAACGGGGTATCTACATATTCTGATTTATATTGTTATCCTTATGACAGGCGTCTGATAGAGGGCACATGACACATCTTATCTTTAACAAATCTATCAGTTACAAATGGCAACTCTCAGAATCTTCCCGCAACTCAGCAAGGTTAAAGCTGTAGATGGCACAGGAGACCTTTCGCAACGGTGCTCTAAGGAAGCAGGCAGGGCTGCTCCCGGACACGTCTCCAAGCTTACAGTTCCTCCCTCCCTGGCCCCTTGCAAAAGGACAGATACAAAGAAAAACATCTGAAGTGAAGCCACTTGAGCACTCATCTTGCTTCTAGGGAAGTGTCAGTACATAAAGCACAGAGAGGGATTGACTTAAAAAAAGTTTCACTTGAGTGACGTATCTAGGACTTGCACCATAAGAAAAAATATGGAAAGTGGATAAACAGAATAGGAAAAGACAAGAGAGGGCCAGTTGCAAAATTCTGGTCCCTTCCCTATTCTAGGAAAGAAGACCGGCAGCCTCAGTTGGTATTCCAAATGTGTCGGTGTTTACTGCAGAATAAAAACCTAACCTGTCAAGTTAACTTCATGCTCTGCATGCTGTGAGATAATTAGCACAAATTAAATGTCATGTTAATCACCTTAAGCTATATGACTACAGTGTAGATAAACTAATAACTTTTCTAGCATCCTTTACCACAGTAGATTATGTAGTTTTACTGTAAAAATAACTGCTGCATCCACTGCACAGCAGTTCTGGCAAAGAAATTAAAATAGCTAAGCAAGAAAAAAAAAATGGTGAAGGGCATGAAACATGATTTTTGGTGATTTCTAAAGTCTGTCACATATCCCTTCAGTAATATAGTAACCAATGAACAATTCTCCTATAAGTTAGTACAGACTAATCACTGTAGCTAATTGCCAATATTAATATAGATTAGAGAAATAAAGTTGCTCACAGAAAGTCTCCGTCAGGACCTGTTTTTTAACCCATGTTTCATTTTGTTTAACTGTTTTCTGTAAATTACTCCATATAACTGGATCTTCTAAGTACAACATAGAGAATTACAAATACCCACATGCTGCACTATGGACTTCGGCCAACAGACATTACATGATCTATATGAAGCTTTAAAATGAAAAAGTAGTGAAAATACACATACACGTAATATAAAATGTCTGATAAAATGTGTTATATAAGACGCCTGATAAAACAAGACTGCCTTTCCATAAAAGGCAGTTTGCTTCCTGATTGCTGCATGTTTTTGACAGTTTTGTATGAGTAATGCCACCCAGATAACTAATGAACAGACATGAAAATGAGCCTTTTTTATAAACATAACCAGGCATCTCACTACTTTCACAGCAGCTCTGTTTATACTGGAGGAGAGCAAAGGAGGAAAAGGAAATCCACTACTCTCTTTTTTGAGCTTAAGATTCCGGAACAAAGTGCAACTCTGTGGTCTGACGATGTTTGGCATGAGTCAGATTTTAAAGTGCGACACCAAAGCTTACTGCCTGTGAACACCCTCGTTCACATTGCTGGGTTTCATCTGAGATGCGGGATGCCCTGACAAAGGGGTTACGCTCATGTTTACTCTGTAACACTTTTCTTCAACCAACACTGCATGCAGAGAATTTTGACACAAACACAAATGGATACATTCATTATTCTAAATGTCACTGGAGGTGGGCATGGATGGAAGGGCAAAGACTTGCAAATGTCTCACTGTCTTTCCAACGGGTACTCTTCCGATTCCAAAACATAATCATTTCACATAAGAACAAATAGAAATAATAACGTAAAATCAAATGGAGGCAAGGCAGAGACACGCTCAAAACGGCAGTGAAATGTTATCGGAAAATAAAAGTCCCTACTAGTGCCCGTACGATACAGCGCCATGTAGTAATGCCTGAAAGAGGAGGAGAGCACAGGTAAGCACGGGCAGGCTTTTGTGCCCTGCTCTACGCAGAGGTGCCCAGCATCTGCACTACCAGCACCCTTAAAGCACGAAGAATTAAGGGAACAACTCACAATGACTTCCTTGAAAGAGTCTTTGTCACTGATTGTCTTATCCGCTGTACATCCAGACTGATTCAGGTAGTGGTAGTTCTCTGGCACAGATAAGTAAAAAGCATCTAATGAGGGAAGAAAAGAGAAGGAGTGAAAAAAAAAATCCACAGAAGAAAAACACTCCACAAATTCTTATGTGACAGCTAGATAGCTCACAATTCATTTGCTCAGAAATAAACACCACGCACAAAGAGAGTTTACATTAAGAAGGATATGGGCTTTTATTTTGTTGATTTTTTTTTTTCTTTACTGAGCTACTTTTTAGCATGCAAAGACAGCCAGCCCACAGGGAGGTGCCGAAACAGCCTTAGGCAATTTTGCACATACACAAATGTCATTTCTTTCATTCAGTGGATTTATTCTCTATGAGAGGGGATTAGAGAAAACAAGAATTCTTCACTTAGTTGCTGTGGAGTTATTCAGTACCAGCAAAAATATTCAGTTTGAAAAAAGTGAAGCATGTTTGTCCCCATATAATTTTCCCAGGGCTTCCCTGGGCAGAAGCTGGGAGGAAAATTATCTGCAGCCTGACAACTTTCTTCTGCTAAGCAGGTTGCTTTATGAAGCAGAGCTCAAATTCACACTCAGTGAATTCATACTTAATAAATAATCTATTTCTCTGCTTCGGTTATTGGATTCCTACAGTTAAATTTTCCGCCATCATCACCACAGCTGATAGCAGCAGAGAGCCACTACAGTTGTGTCATTTGTGCTTTGCCACTCACCTTTCTCTCTCTCTTCTACCCCTGCCAGCAGAGCGTAGAAGATATGGTAATTTCTTTCCCCAGGGTTCTGCCTTACTACACGGTTCTGTCAAAGTAAAAGACAGTTTGCATTTAAGGAATTATTTTAGAGAGAATTTATTTATCCACAACTTCCAAAATAATAAATAACAAAATTAGCTGAGCAAAAGCAAATATCAACTTACTTTTTCCAATAAATCTACAGCCACGTACAAAAAACTTCAGTCAAGGAATAAAGCAAAAACCATTTAATGCACAAGCTATTTATAAACCGTCCTTATGTTTTCATTTCAGACAGTAGGAAAAGCCTCATAGCCTTTTCTCACAACCAGTCTACTACCATAACAAGATGAAGAAACAGCAACAGTGATAATATTACAATAATTCTAATACCAATGCTTTTTCCCACCTTCTTTTTTTCCATCCTCTCCAAAACTGAACTTGTCACATTTTGGATTTTAAATGGCATCTGCTTTCCTTTACTTTGTCCTTTTCCTACTAAAACCTGGGAACAGCTTTAAGCATGAATTGTGGACCCCGCAAAGGCAACTATGCTCAAAAATACAAGGTAGCATTTGAGAAAGGGGCACCAGCAGCGTATTTCCCCAATTTTGCTGGCCATATCCAAGGACCCGACCACCCGTGCTCACACTGTGGGAATTCAGCAGCTCTGCTCTTTGAACTACTAACTGAAAAATTGATCTGCAGCCTCAGCGGCTGAGGGAAGCAGTTGAGAACTGCGATCAGACCCAAGAATTAAGGTCTTGCTAGCTCGTGATGTAGGAAGACACACATGAAGCACCAAACCAGGAGCAATGCAAGATCTTGCATATGACCTGCAAGAGGTGGCCTGTACAGCTTGGTTGCACAGCTTGCCTTTCCCACCCAAACCAGATCAAGCGAACTGTGTGTGTTTCTGGGTAGGGCGAAAGGACAGAAAAGCTACTTCTCCCTCAGCATCCTGCAGATAAGGTATATGCCAGCTGCCCCGAAACACTGAAGGTAATCACCGAACAAGGATACAATCTATAATTCTTCCTCCCTGAATGTTCCCTTTCTGACAGATGTTCAGCTGAATGAACTTCCCAAAGCGACTCGAGTTGTTGTTGTAAACAGTCTTCGCGTTTCCAAAAGCTTCCATAATTGGACTGTGAAAATACATAAGAATGACAAAAGCGTTAATGTGCGGCTAGCAAGCCAAGAGCTTCCCAGGAGGCTGGCAAAAGGCACGGCTCTGTGTAAAGCCCACGCTGACACCCTCCTCAGCCTTAGCCTGTATCTTCAGCACTATCCTGACAACGAGCATCTCTATTTGGCATCAACCGATGTAAGTAGCCAGGAAACAAGATTTACTCTACTAAACTTCCGCAGCGCTTAATCTATTGCAGTGCAGAAGAGGCAAATTACAGCAAGGTGCTGGGCAGATGAAGGAAAAATAGTCCTTGTCCTATGTTAACTAAAAAACAAAACAAATAAACAAAAAAGTTCTTTAAATGAGCATACAGCAAGTAAGCAGACATCAGTAATAGACCTTAAATTGACTTCGGTTTTAAATAACTTAGAAACATACGTCATTTCATTTGAGCACTGATTTTTAGCTTGTACAGAGTGTCCAACTTATCTGATGCATCTACTCTACTGCCATATCAGCTTTCCTGATCTTCCTTTTCCTGAGTGTGCTTCTACCACATGCTCTCTTTATCCTCATTATGCTCCATCTCCCTTACCTTGTCCTCAGGCTACACACACACACACACACACCAAGTCAACAGCTCCTCTCCTCCATCACCTGTGTCCCCCACTTTGATTAACTGAATTCAGCCTCAGAATAGAAAGGAAGCCACCACCAAATCATCATCCATTTCAGGAATCTTCATCTATTTCTTTCATTAAGATATCCCACTCTGCTCTTAACTTTCTAGAGCACCCGGGGAATATAGTTTAATGGAAATTTCCCCCTTTCTGATATTATTTTTATTGTTTAGTAAATTCATCTACATATTTAGCTATATTGCAAGTTCTTTCATTTCACTGATAAGGCATATGTCTTCTGGAAAAAGACCTGTGTATTTAGAGATTTGCAAAAGCAAAATCAATTAATTGTACATTAATTAAATATCACAGCACTAGAAGTACGTACTATTCCTATAAAACCAGACAGTTTACATCACACTGCACGTGTAGTGTGATAAAAGCTCATCACATCATTTCCCACTGACTCAGTCTTTTCTTTAAAAGTGACCATGACAATGTGAACAATAATATTGTGTATTTGTATAAATCTGTTCTAGGAAGGAAGCAAGTCTGTCTTTCTCAGTGAAATGGGTTTCGGAAGGGACGAAAGGCGTATACAAAGAGTTTTTTTAAAAAAACAAAAGATTCTATAGCCCCTAATAAGCTGTCTGAAGAACCTGCACATTCTCACAAATTTTAACACAACAGCGTCTTTCAGTTAAAGAAACCATACCTTAACAGGTACTTAATAGCAATAGGGCCTGTGGTATAAAACAGACTTTACAGAGAATTTTCTAACAAGAATGCAACTACCATGTAAACACATGAAGAATTGGTTTCTTTTATACCAACAAATCAAGATCCAAACCAGAATAGGAAACTCTTAACAGGGCAAATTTACCCCTGTCAGTTCATTCCCTGGAACCAGCGTATGAGTTTTTCCTTATTTGCCCACCCATGTTTTTACATTAACCTAGCTTTTAAGCATTTTCAGCTTCTGTGGCAGTGCCATCTCAGTATAACAGACCCTTCTGTGCAACACACGAGAATCGGAGTGATGTACCTGCTTTCAAGAATAGCTTGCTCCACGCAGAAGGTTTTCTCTCTGGAAGACAGCTCCAGTGAATGTTGGCTCATCACTGATAAGAACTTGAGAATTAGCTTAGTGCTTTCTGTCTTTCCAGCACCACTTTCACCACTGAAAGAAGAAGAAGAAGAAAGTGTTTTGACAGTTCCAGCTCATGGGGAAAAGCCCTGTGTCTGGGCAACCCCCTAAATTACCAGAAGCTATGGAGACTGGGACAAGTATGTAAGACTATTAAATAGCAAAAGAATTTGGTAAGCAAAACACATCTTTAAACTTGCTTAATATGGCATTCACAAAAAAAAAAAGAAAAAAAAGTGTTAACATCACACTCTGTACCACTTCTTCGACAGTACTTCAAGGCATTTATTCAATACTGATGTGTAGGACATTAGGCTATGCCTAATTCCTGTTCACTTCCTTGGGAAGGAGGTGCATTTTGGCCTTGTTCTACCCTTTTCATTGCAGTAAGTGGGAGTTCTCTCATGGACTATGATGGAGCAAGAGTGAGCATATGCAACACGCACAGTTCGGCTGTCTCTTGTTGTGCCATTGGAAGTGGTGACCCTAGTGGTTTCAGGTCATGCTAAGGAATTCTGATGGTTTCTAATGAAAAAGCGAAGAAGAAAGGTATAGCCCAAGGAAGCAGCAAGTCATTTTCCTGTGAATTAATACAAACAATTTTAAAAATAACCATGCAAGAAGCATACAAAGTACATAATGAGGCTAAGAGTCTTTTAGCCGAGATTTACTTCTAAACATCTCCCAGAAAGAATTAGCAAGTGTTTAAAATGTTTCATAAACTTCATAATAAAAGACACACTAAATACTGTTAAGTTTGAGTTATATTTTTCATCCATCATATTTACCATCCCAAACTATTTCTGCAGTGTGTTTAATTTATTTTTACCCGTGACACTTGGGATTTCAGTTCATAACCACCTTCCCTCAAGGTCTGAGCCTTTTTGGTATTTATTCTCTCTCTCTCTTGCCACAGACCCATACCCATTCATGCTTCTTTGCCAAGGAAGCAAATCTTTACTATATCCCATATTTGATGCTGCTTCCATGTATCCTAAAAGACCATCACAACACATCTCCTACTAGTCTTGAAAGAAGTTCACATGCACTTGCATTATCTTTGCCTGGTGCAAAAGTCTCATCAAGGGGCACACAACTCTTCTTGTTTTTGTTCTTCTGCTTTGAGCTCCACTGCAGGGATCTGGGGTCATCTCTTCTGAAGACATTATCCTTCACCTGTCACACCACCCCATAGCCTATGCTGAGGAACATTAATGGTTGTTCCACGGAAGCTGCATTACCCCAGAGTAATGGGGAGCAATTCTGTAAGGGATATATTCAAAGCTCATTGAAAATCATTTTCTATGCTTAGTTCCAGTACAGTTGGCACTATGCAGGATTATATGCTCTCGATATTTTTCCTCAGAACACTAGTGGCAACACTGGGTCAGGCCAAAGATCTACCTGCTCAGTGTCCTGTACCCAACAGTAACCAAAAGGGAAGACACTATTTTCCTTTCCATATTTTTCCAGCTTCCCAGAATCCTCTAATCCTCAACGCATTTATCTTCCATGAATTTCTAGCCACATTCCTCAAAAAACTCATCAACTTTTAACACTCACAACATCCTACTGTAAAGATGATCACATGCTGTACAGAAAGCCACCTCCTGCTAATTTGGATCTACACCCTATTAGCTTCATTTGATGCCACCTAGTTCTCCTATTGGAAGTAACAGCAAAAAAAAAAAATCCCTGATCTCCCTCTCCCTGCTGTTGCCAACCTCTCAGGCATCGATCACCCTGCTGTCAAGCTTCGTTAGTCATTCCCACATAGCAAAGTCCTTCTACACCTCCATTCCCTTCTGTTCTTTTCTGAAGCGTCTTCAGTTTCAATAAATCTTTTTCCATAGAAAGCAAGGAGGAAAAGATCTGTTCACAATGTTCAAGACATGGACAAAGCATGGGTTTACACAAGGATCTCTGTTTTGTTCTCTATTCCTGTACTACTAATGACTAATTCTATTTAATTTACAAATACAGAGCACGGAGTTGATTGTTTCACGAGTCCCTCTAGTGCGACAAGACCTCACTCCTGCACGACGCTGCTCAGCTCAGCACCTATCATTCTGTGTGTGTGAAGGGAGCTTTTTTTTTTTCCCCCCCTTGCAAAAATGCTTCATAAAAGACAGTTGCAATTAAGAAGATGAAAATCAAAATAAAGCATGCTAATCTTTCAGGTTGTTTATTCAACCCACACAGCACAAACATCAAAAGAGGGTTAGCCCTGGATCAATCTTTCAGAATTCGTAGAGAGCCTATCCCTATAGCATGTTGGCAAGTGAAAGAAGGGGAATTTTTTAGTACATACTCAACCTTTCCAGCAGCTCCTCTCCCCATGAGTTTAAATGGCCAGTTTACTCCACATTGTTACAGTCAGTATTCTGAACACATTAAGGATGACAACAACCCACGAAGCCCCTCATTTAGGAGATCTTTCGTCTTTCTCCATGGCTTGCTCTATACAGGGCATCTCACTATGGGTACAACCGTCTGAACTCCAGACTGCTGCAGTGAAAAGAGGCATCAGTAACCGAAACTTCTCATTCTGAAGGACCTGATGCAAATAAGGCTGGAGCAACACAACTCTCAATCACTTCCCAGTTCCTTCTTCTGGCTTTAACACCCTAAAGACAGACATGCACGGACAAAATAGGCCTCCTCAGCAAACCCATTTTTTTCAAATGCACAAGAGAATTTTGGTATGTCACTCTCATAAGCAGGACTTCCAACAAAAGCCTGGGTCTTATCCAAAGAGTAGTTTGTTTTATGTTGATTTTCAAGCTGAACAACAACAAAAAAACCACCAGGCCATCAGATGGCTGAAAAATAACAGAGAGAACAAACGAGTTTCTGACTGTGATTTCCCACTCGCAACATTGACCTGAGAACATAACTCAGCATGGTTGTTGCTGCTCCTTCTATTGCTCCACACTTCCTGGACTGCCTTAAGGGGAAAAAAAAAAGCAACAAAAATTCAACCCAAAGATACGAAAACACAATCTAAACATGTGCGCTAATCATGAATTGAACTCAGTCACATCTCTGGACTGCTTTGCTATTCCTTGACTAACAGCAAGGGACTCTCTTCCTGCTCCTGCCAAGGGGCCTGGACCAGCAGTTACTCAGCTCGAGCTGTTCATTCAGCTCTCCTCGAACAGCAGCAGGGTAGCAGAAAAATCGAAAGATGTTAATAGCTTTGTCAAATATCTGTGACAGAACCAAATTTGACTATGATGGGCTTTTTGCACAGTTTCTCCACTGCGCCGTTCTGATGACATACATTATAGACTGCTAAGTCATTCTCCTATAGCACTACCACAAATAACACTGTGTAGCACAGACCCATAACCAGGCATCTTCAGAGCACTTCACGGAATATTATCCCTTCTATATTCCCTTCCTTTTCACCTTTACTCTGAGTGGCTATACTGGGGGGGAAAAAAAAAAAAAAAAAAAGGTCTGGGTTTTATTTTACCTTCTACATCATTGCTGGTGACAGTTTTTGATTCTCATCTTATTCCACTCAGAAAAAAAAAAAAAAAAAAAAATCAAAACACTTCAAAATAACCCAGAAGCTTTTTCACAGGTTTTTGAATCCAAATACCACATTCTTAAAAAAAGCATCTCCTAAACAAAGCTGAACAAATTCTGACCACCAGCAGGGGGCACTTCAAGTCCAGAGGAGCATTAAAAACAAATCAAAAGTAAATATTTCATAAGGCAGTTTCAACTTAATGAGTTTTTACATCCCCAAAGTGGGAACAGTTGAAGGTTGCATATCAGAATTTGAAACCTACTCTGACAACTAACATTTTAACTGAATTTACATTGTTCATTATGTTTTCACGATAAAACAAAAATTTTCTTTTGTCTCCTTTCTCACGTGAAACACGATACTAAACTATTGGCCTGAATTCATACATCAGCCAGGGCTCTGCTTGACCATTTTTTTCCACCAGGAGTAACTAAGCAAACCTGACAATGAGTTGCTGCAAAACATAATTCCAAGGCATTGAAATCTGCAGGCACGGCCAGGATGCTGAGCCCGATGAGGAAATTGGGTCTGCCTCCAATTTGATGCTCCACACTGACTTATGCAATCATGAAGACCTTCCTAAACTTCAGAGAGCCACTGAAATCATCTACTAACTTAAACCAACTGTGCTCTGAGTCTTCACAAGCTACAGTAGATTATCCTGTTTGGCCAAAGCAGTTTTTATTTAGTATTTGTTCCTGTAAATTGTAATTTGCTTCATAGTCTATAGAAATGGAAGGTGCTTCTTGTAAGGCAGTAATACTGCACTTGTCGGAAATACTGAACTTATTCAAAATCATTGCTTTAGTCCAAGACTGTGGTTAACTATCTTAAAACACACTGCTACTGTGACATTTTTCCTTGCTATGGCTCCCCTGCACCAAGTCATAGTCACAGAGATTGCAGAGCACAAACTGACCGAGAGGACTCTGGGCCATTCCAGACTTTCATTTCCTATTTAGGACATAACCTGCTACTCTCCTTGTGTCTCGTGGAGAATTGGAGTGAAAAGGAGATACTTAGGCCAGCGCATTATGGGATTAATGAAAATACTAACAGCCACCAGGTGGGCACCAGAAAGGATTTCAGTACTGAAAATGTGGGGGTACATAGGCTATTCACAAACATTTACCTGATATTATGCCATGAAATCATGATTCCAAACTTTTTTCTTTTTTTTGAGACACAAGGTATCTGCAAATTTCATTTTCTCATGGAGTGCCAGCAGGACTGAGCTTTAAAATGTGTGTAAATACAAACGGCATGTGTATATATATATATACACACATAAAGAAAAAAAAAAGAAAAAAGAGAAAAGAAAAAAAAGAAAAGAAAGAAAAGGAAAAAAAGAAGTTGAATAATTGAAAATAGTTGAAAAATAAATGGAGCTTCCCTATCTCGGTGCCATTACTAGACAGAAGCTGCCTGGGGAAGAGGACAGAGTGGGACTGCCACCAAAGTAAGACCTATGAAAGCAGCTGTAAATTGCTGTGCTGTAGCTGATTCACATTTCCCAGAACAGCTTGTTTTTTTGTTGAAAACCAAGCAGATGATTTTGATGTGTAAAATCACCATCTTTTCCAGGAAACCTTGCAAACTGCTCTGTAATTACAAACACAGGTAGGAACTCCCATGGCTGTCACTTGGCCACATCCCTGCCTGCTGCCTGGTGCCCAGGCACGGCCCCGGTGTCCCAGCTGCTGCAAGGGCTCCCCTGGAGACCGGGGCAGAGCCCCGATCACACCAGCTTGTGCCCCAAGAGCTCTCACTTCCATCATGTTCCATGCACCCGAAATACTGCAGACTTAAGAGAGGGGTGAAGGCAGGGGAAGAGGAGCTCTCTCCCGCTGCGAATCCTGCCCAAAAGCTATTGAAATGCCAACTACTCCCCATGCCCATGTGGCAGCAGCAGGATCTGAATACCAGCTCCAGAGCGGAGCAAAAGGGAAGCTATTAAATCACCATTAAATTAAAGCACAATTAGATTAAACAAGGCGAATTAATCAGGCAGATTTAAGCAGTTGGAACATGGCAGGCTTTCCCTTTTGCTATTATTATTTACAGCCTTTCTCAAGGCTGGGGTGGGAGTTTTGTTTGGTCTTTTTTCTTCCTCTCTAGATGCAGGGTTCAGGGTCTAGCAGCAATAAACTACCGAGCTGCACATGAACCAATATATGCATGAATCAACAGGGAGAATATGAACCAATAGATCATAGAAACCAACAGAAAATCAGATGGGTAAGCAGCAAAAAACGCACACAACCAAAGTATTTTTTTTCCATTAAATAAGATGCATAAGCAGAATGAATGTTTTGTCAGAGGTCAACAGAATGACACACAGCAAAATTCAGTAATCTCTTCCAGAACTTTGATGATTTAGAAACATTCTTTGTTTTAGAGTTTTCCTCTTCATTTGGCCCAAACATATGTTTCAGAGTCGCCTTAAGCAGCAGCCATTTACCTGATGAGGATGCACTGGTTGTCGTGGCGCTTCCAAAGGCAGCGGTAGCACTCGTTGGCCACGGCGAAGATATGGGGTGCGATCTCCCCCATGTGGTGCTTGCTATATTGCTCCATGGCAGTGCAGTCGTACAGCCCTGGAATGGTCTTGTACGGGTTCACGGAGGCGACGATGGAACCGATGTATGTCTGTAAGCATAGAGTCCCCCCAGGTTAGTACCCATGTGGTGGAATAGAGTAAGAGTCAAGAGAAGGACAATAAATACATGTTTGCAAAAGCTTAGCAATCCTTGTGGGGTCTGCATGTAGGTGCTAACGTTTTTCCCTGCTTTTTCTCCTTTGAAAAAAGCAAGAAGGGTGAAAACTCATCTCCACCTCCATCACGTTTTCATGCTTACCCCAATCCACAGCACCTTGCTCTGGTAGACACTAACACCACTACATGGTCAAGGGCCCCAAAAAGAACATGTGAACAGGCAGGTGATCCCAAAAACTGAGCAGCCGCGACTTCATTTACTGCTGCTTTGACTACAAGGGCACTGTGATGAGGTATTCATTGCTAGCAGATGCAATTACAGAGGACATCAGCTAAAACCACCCAGGTAGTAGTTTAAGCCCATTCCCCCTGCCTGAACCCATTAAGCTGTGGTAATGTGATCATTTGCAACAGTCTATTCACACTGCCCTTCATTTTCTCAGTCTTTTCCTCCCTTCACAGTGAGCTTCTACCCACTTAAATATATTTTTTCAAGCACAATCACATTAAGTAGTAATTAATATGTAACTACTCTTATGAATTAGCTCTGCCTTCCCGCCATTATCCTGCTGTCAAATTGCCCCCTATCCATCTGCTCATCTTCAGCGCGGCCCAATTGGAGTACCAGCTCCGCGCTTCCGCCAAAGGCCCTGCAACAGCATCCTTGACATTACAGCAATTTTGTCAAATGCAAGGGGAGCGTTCCTCCTCGCCGTACCTAACGTGCACTTTACAGCGCTGTGAACTCTCCATGGGGGTGTTTTATTAAAATCCCCACGGTGCACAACGGTTCCTAAAGTTTCACCCGGAGGAAAGACAAAGACAGTGTTTCAACACAAGATTGTATCACAGGCCAATTACAGCATTGAGACAACAGTTTAATTTCCTCAGAAAGCTAATGAGGAAGGCTCTAAGCACAAATTTCCTCAGTTTCACATGTATTTCAGCACAGACTAAATAGACAAAATTTTAGTAGATTTTACTTATATTGCGTGAACACAGTGCGGCCATGGTCAATAAAACAGGCTGCTGTATTTCTAGCTCCTTACCCTTTCCAAAAGACCAAGTGGCTATGTGAGAACAGTAACTCGGGGTGTGATGCCATTCCAAACAAGCAGATAAAAAATCCCTCCCCAAACATAGAAAACACTGATACCCTGTAATTGTATCACTATAAACATCCCCTTTACAGCTTTCACATGATCAAATACGTAACAGAAGATCATCACAACCCTCCGTCCTTGATCTTCCCATGACAAAGCACTGGCAAAACTGCCCTGCCAACCACGGCAATACAAATTTTCTTGCTTCTCCTATTTCAAACAAACATACCACCAGAGGCAACAGCAGTCTGCTTTGGCATCCGTGCTCAAAGCAATCTATCACCTGGCTTAAACTTAAAGATGATATAAACATCTCACAAAATGTCAATTATTCCTATGAATTTTTTTTTCTTTTTTCTTTTTTTTTAATTAAAGCAGGTCAGCTTCTTTCAATCCTCGTAATGAATGTAAGGAATCACGAATAAAAAAAACTCTTATGATAAAAGCAGAAACTTGGTAACCAGCAGAAACAATACTGGTTAAATGCATTTTTTATGTCATCTCAGGGAGAACCTCTTAGGACATGTCACTACTTCAAAAATTTCTTCCCTTTCTTTTTCTTTCAGCAAAGAGCAGGAGAACCATAATTTCTAATCAAACAGGTAACATTTTGCAGTGCTAGTCTTCTGTTAATCTAAGTAAATGTTATCCCCTTGCAAAACAAATTCAATATGTATACAAAATCCTATCAAATTATAATAATACAAGCTAGAACAGACTCAAGCCTGGACAACAGGCCCCTTTTTTTTTTTTTTTTTTTTTTTTATCCCAAGACATGATGGCTAAACAGTCCTCACAGGTATAATTAGATGGCCTGGTAAGATTCATCTAGCAAGTGTGGTAATCCAGCCCAGCAGCGGGCAGGACCAGATACCCAACAGACCACAAATGTCCCTACAAGAACTAACTCAGGGTTAGCTGGCCCAAGGGAACATTTCACCTAAATGCAAGGTAATCCAGCAAGACACTGAGGAAGTTGAGTAGCATAGTTTTTCATATATTTTTATTCTGTAGTTATTAAAAACTGATTATTTAAAAATTTTCCATTAAAGGACAAATCCTTCCCAAACCTTCCTAAACTTCTCCCAGGATTCTCTACAGCAATGAGATCTGATAGGAGCTTCTAAGTACTTCCTACATCAGTCCCAGGCTTACTGCTTCTCCTGCCCACCGAGCATCACATATATTTATTAGCAAGCATATTCTACTAAAAGTATACCCTACCTACCTCTGCTGGACTCTAAAAGCCACTAAGTCAGACATGTGACACACAATATAATCTGAATCCACATACAGACCTATGCCATTTCCATTGCTGACCAAACTGTTATGTCCCTGGGCAAGGCTCTGCTTTCTATCCCCTTGGGGACTCTAAATATCCTCACGATTCAAGTGCTTTCTTTGATGACAGACTTTCCTGCATGGCAAGTACAAGCATGTGAACAGCAAGTTAAAGCAGTGTACAAACACACAAAAAATGCAGGATTGTTTAGTGAATGTATGCTATTCGCAGGAGTGCTGCATCAGGCATCATTCATATGGTAAATTAAAGCAGCTAACAGTCTCTAAATGATTTTATTATGCTAACATCACAAGGCAGCAGTTTAGACGAAACCATTCAGAAACAGTATTTTCACTCCATTTCCACTTTGCTTAAAATAGAGTGAATTCAGTTTTCTCTTTGTTCTTTGCAGTTTCTAATCTCATTCTCAGAGTCAAGAATTACTCATTTTAATGAAAACACTCAAAAGCGGTTCTGAATAGGAAAAACACTCATACCTCTGGCAGAGGACTAGCAAGCAGATAGGATTTCTCAAGATTTCTTGTTGAAAACGTTTGAAAGGTATTTCATAGAAATACTGTATAAAGCTTCCACCACAAATCCCGTCTTCTTAAGTCAGTGGCAATGAACAAGATAGGACACTTCACTTCTCTCTCACCCTGTTACATAACCAGCCCCAAAATTTTAGTCAGTACCACAAAAATTCTTGAGTTATTTTGTTACGGACTGAACCAGTAACAACTCATTAGCAGATCACTGCTAATAAAGTTAGTTGAACCCAAGAATAAATGAAAGCAATTTAGCCTGAATCCCAATGCAGTACTTTGACTACCATATTAAATCAATAGGCTTTTTTTTTTCCACTTTTATATATTTTTTTTTGAAATTTTATACTTGTAATGAATCTCCTAAGACACTTTTAGTCACAAACCACAGACATTCCTGCTCCCCCTTTTGACATAAAAAGGAGGAAATATGATTGCTTGCTGATTCTAAGAGGACTTTCAGAATTAGAAGTTCAAATCCTATCTTCTTGCCTAGACACTCAGCAAGACAACAGCATTACAAGAGCCCAAATGACTGAGAGGTACTTGAGAACAAAGGAGATTTTTCATCAGTTCTCTGAATGCATTTTTTTGGTTTTGATTGTTGTCTTCTGATAGGAAGCTGCTTTAAATATCCTGTCTTGAAACTGCCCCAGACTTCTTCAAACAATCAAGGCCAATTCAGTTCTTTAACAAAGTTAAGACCTCATAAAGTTTTTCAAGACCTACAGCAATACTGAGGGGAGAAAAAGAAAGAAAAAAAAAAAAAAAAAAAAAAAAAAAAAAAAAAAAAAAAGAATACCTGGAAGGGTCAAGCCTGTCATTGCAGGGACTTTGTTTACATCAGGAAGATACAATCAGTTTAATTGAATCTGGCATCAAATAAATTTAAATAGTTTAAAAATCTTTGTAGGTTAAAACCAGCTATGCCAAGTTAGCCCTAAAATTATTAGAAGAGGTTTGCAATAGTTTAACTAAATCCAGTTTTAAATGTCCTCCTTTTCTATGTAGAAAAGGCTTTGAAACTAAAATATGAAAAAGCTAAAAGCTTCCCCCTTCAAGAATTGTTTCAGGTTTTCCACATTAGAAAAAGCAACAGACTTCATGCCCTGCACAGCATTATATGCTGCTTCTCAACTGTTTGATCTGTAATGACAGCAGAAGCTAAAACTATTTGCACTATTGGAACTGGTACGAGAAGACCACATGCCTCAATTTCAGTCATCATGTCGCTTTTCAGAGACACAGAACAACAACATATTCTTTCTGGTGTTGACTAAGATGGAACTAGAAGTGTTGGAAATGATCAAACTCAGAATTTATATACATAGAGAGTGAGAAACATCTTCTTCCTGACAACTATTTTTTCGGAGTACTTTAAAGACATCCCAGTCTGAGACATAAATAAATAAATATACATCTTACAGAGCATCAGAAGTTATTTATCTGGATTGTTTTGGCACAACTCCAGAGTTTGCTGGAATCGCTCAAGAAACTGATTCTGTGTCATGAAAAGTGAAGGTGAGGCGTGCATTTTGCCTCCCTCCTGTTTTTGAAGGATAATATTAGTATCGATTAGATAATTTACTCAAAAATACTGTCTGCTGGGCTGTCCTAGGATATATGGCCACTTCACATGAAACTGAAGTGCAACTGGTTCACTAGAAAGCTACTTTATGGCTCCTTTAAACAAAATACGCGAGAAGGTTTCCACTGCCGTTCTGCAGAAGTTGCACTTATATCATAGCTTTAAATTATGATGGCTACACTACCAAATTACAATACCTGCAACTTTCATAGCACACGCAGATGGAGACAACTCTTGAAAGAACACAAAATTCAACTTCATCTTTTCAGTGTCCAATTTCAAGATCTCAGGACACAAAACTTGTGAATGGATGAGCTTGCCTAACACTGTAGATACCGCTTTCGCTGCTCCAAGTTCTCCCAGGTAAAAGGATTTATCATAATCACGACTGAGTCTATACTGAAGCAAAGATAACTAGGTCAACAGCCACATACACGTCAGCATAAGAAGTAGAGAGATGGCTGGACCATATTTTGGCATGCTTCTTAGAGAAAGGAGCAGAAGAGGCAGGGCTATATCATAAACAGGATGATAATTACACTCTTCTTCATGCTACAGTCTTGATTTACTTTCCCTGCGGTGAGTATGTCCTGTATTTCAGTTAGTCCCATGCTAATTTCAGTGGGATGGAATCCAGTTCTCTCCCTAAATTACAAGCTAAAATGCCTGATGCCAAGCTCCCTTCTTCAAAGCCATAATCCAACTGAAGTATTAAACTACAAGTTTAAATGTTTTCAACCAATCAAACCATTTCTGTGATGTAAAAATCATACTCTGTAATCATCCTTATATACATGGTTTTCTGCTGCATGGTGACTCACAGTGGATTTTCACCAGTCCCAAAAATATACATCTGCTTTGCTTTTCTTTATCAATGTCTTATTTGTCAGGGCACACCCATTACAACACCAAAATTGTCTTTTTCACTTCTTGAAGTTATAGAATTGCTTGCAAAATGAGGTATTGGTGGGCACCCAAGCACCACTGCAAACACTAGAGCTGCCACCCAAAGTGGACCCTTTTAAGGGAACCAGAACAACCCGGAAATTCTCACCAAGGCCATCAGGTGGTAACAGGCAACTGCCTCCATTTAGACCTAGCTGCTAAATCCTCTCCCTCCTTTCCTCTCCTCACCCACCTTTGCCCTGTTAATGGTATTTTCTGGTGTGCTGCTCTCCCTGAGATAAGCCGGGGCAGCCTGGCCTACCAGACACCCTCCTGAGGGCCTTTCCTCTTTGCGTACTGGGAACGGACCAGCTCCAAGGAACAAATTGTTTCTTCAAAACCAGCCAGTAACTTTACACTTGTGTTCACTGACAATGCCAAAGAGAGATTTTGGAAGATGTTTATTCATTTAGAGCTGATCCGAGATGTTGGAGGCAGCTATTAGACAATGGCACTGCCTCTGAGAATAACATTCGCCATTAGCTGCATCTTAGTCTTCTGTGTTAACCCTTCAGCCCAAGCAACATGACCATAAGCTTGGCTCTAAGCGTGCACGCAACCCTACCGTGGCCCCAGCCCCCTCTGAGAGAAAGGCTATGTTTAGTACGTCTTCATAAAGAAATAGTACTTTGCAGTCTAGGTCCCCTTAGCATTTTTTTTTTTTCTTCACTAATACAGAAGAACGTCTACCAGCTATTAATTTAATCTACTGAACATCACGATAATGATCTTCAGTGACCTACTGCGTAGGCTGTCCTGTACTAGCATTTGCTACCTATGGAAGAATCTCCTTGGCATTGCTGGGGAAGAGGCTGAGGGAGTGACCTCCTGAACAAAAAGTCTGATCGGTCAGGATAAGAGCTTGATTTTTGTCATGTTCAAGGCCCTGCACTAGAGAATGTGACTGCAACAGAGAGGTTTTCATACCCCAAGGATGAAGCACATGGGATACTAGATCCTTTCAGACCTGAAGAAGAAGAAAAGCAAGAGTGTTCTCTATTTTACATCTGCTTTCTACCATGAATTCAACTCATTCATCTGTACCAGAAGTGCTCTGCTTTTATTTGGGGGCTTTCTTGTGATCACATGGTTTGCACATCACAGACTGTATCAGCCCCTGTGACAGGGCACAGCTTAATTCTAACCAGAAGATCTCAGTCTGAAATCAGGAAAGGCCCCCCACACAGCAGAGACCCTATGACTCCTCTTATCAAAGGGCCTGTGACCACATGTTGGTTCTTTTTCCCCGCTTTGCTATGAGATGACTCATAAATATGAGTTGTTTAAAGCTGTCTGAAAGTATAACTGATCCCCAGCAAGGAAAACAAAAATGTTCTTCTTTCCTATATGTTTATAGGAAATAAGATCAAATATATACATAGGAAATAAGATCATATTATAGAGATTTTTTTAAATTTTAGATATATCTATCTTGTGTATATGTGTGTATATGTTTGTGTGCGTGTGTGTGTGTGTATATGTATATCTTATGTACATTAAGGATTTTTCCAGAAATATTGGTAGATGATAAACCAATAAAGAGGGTTTCTAGAAAACAGGAGAAAAATGAAAATATAAAGCTTTGGAGCTCTTGTTTCATTTTGGCTGCAAGTATTTTATATACTGATTCCAGATTTTCATAACCTGCATATTAAGTTAAGGTTTTAAAAGTTTTCCTAGAGAAAGGCTTTTTAGGAACATGGCAGGAATTATGTCGTTAGCACAGGAGAAGACAAAGCCAAAAGACTCCAACTCTGAGTCTGCTCCACAGAGTTTGTTGCACGGCACTGAACGGCTGTCATGGATCCAAAAGTCCGAATGAGGATGGCAAACAGTATTAGCAGCCAAAAACCCTCTGTATAGAATTTCTGGACTCCACTCGCCTTTAAAAGGAAAGTCTTAAAAACATCAAAAGGAAACAGTTTGAAGTACTTGTGAGAAATGGATTACATCTTTTCAAACGAAAGTAACAGTCTGACTATGAACCGTCTGACTATGAACCAAGAGTCCATTTCCACAGGTAAACAATAGCTGTAAAAATAATTTATTTCATGCTCAACTTAAATGGGCTGTTTATGGCCTTTCTATTTTCAAACTGTTGGAATATGTCGAAAAGGCAGTTGGACAGTCTAGCACAAGCAGTAAATTGCGTGCAGCTTATGGCTTTTGTAGTCAAAGCCCAACTCATATTAGCAAAACATGTGCTGGTGACGGACAAGCGGCAAAGTTTCAGCGTCAAAATTCCTCCTCCTCTTTGTAGGTGCACAAACTGTTCGCAAGCTATAGACCTCACATAAATTAGCCCATGCTTATAGACAAGTGAGACAAAAACAAACCAAAAACAAACAAAAAAAACCCAGCAGCACAGGCAGTTAAAGGAATCACCGAAAAATTTCTGTTCGCAGCTCAAACAATGTTCCCAGTGACATTTGACAGAAATGAGAGGATATCAATACAAGAACAACACTTCAAAGCTGAGAAGGCCTTAGCAAGGTATACCCTCCTCAATGAAAAATGTTTGCAAGACATCACATGTGTGATAGTGTACCTTACATGGACTTTTTTTTGAGCAGTTCCCTTTTTGATATCAGGTTGATCACAGCACCTCAAACCAAAACAATTGCTAAACCCAAAAAATATGCATCTAAAAAACCTGATATATTCAGCAGTGAGGAAATGGTTTAGACAAACACTCTTTTTCTCTTTTTATTTTATTTTTATATATATATATATTTTTTTTTTTTCCTTTTGAATTAGTAGTCCCACAAGTTCTGCAGTAAGGACAAATTCAGAGAGAAGTACATTTAGTTAAAAAGCATTTGTTTACTCTGGTGCATATCATTACAGCTATCTTCTTCCCCTCACGTGTATAAAAGAGAAAAACAAATAAAAACAAAATAATGATGTGTCCCTCGGTAAACAATTGTTGATCTATACAGCTGGCTATCCTATAGGAAGAGCGATCACCAAAAATAAATTCCACTAGAACTCCAATTAGAAGCCTGCTGTGCTCATATAGATCTTTGTCTGCTGCTCTCCAGTAACAGACATGAAATGGAAGCGGTAATTAATGCTTGGAGACAGCAGTTCACTTTGAACTACACTTGGAAAACACTATCTGATGTGTGTAAGCGTATCATGCTAATTACGGAGGTAAGTAGCTGTGCACAGGCATTTTTCACGCACTCTTAACCAGGGCCCTCTCTCCAATCTGTGCAGAGCAGAGAACTGGTAGAGAGAATTATCCCATCTCAGCAGTAATAGAGAAAATGCCCAAGCACAAGGCATGAAAAGCACTGATTCACCAGCATACTTTTTACACTTCTTTACTGTATCAATTAAATAAAGCAGAATTTCTGCAGTGTCTCCACAGTGGATGCTACAACCTGGTCACCAGGGATTGCTTTAAGCTACTAGAGACCTGAAGGGAGGAACCACTTACAACCAGATGCAGACCGGACTAGAGAAAAAGTGACTAAGAGAGCTAGGGGAATAACTGAGGAATCAGTTTTAAAGTATATATACAATACTAAAGAATATGTATTTTATAGAGCTGATTAAAGACAATTCATGTGAAAGTAAAGAAATGATCTGGCCTAACATTTTTAGAAACTTACTCTGATATTTTCCAACATTAATGCAAATGGGGTAGAAATGCGGATTACCAGGCAGTTTAAATTATCATTGCATTTTTTTTGTCAATGGCCCATACTTCTTTGTACCATGCAACATGGTAGACCAAAGACCAAGGCTCCTCAGCTGTACAGTAAGGAGCATAGATGCTCAATATACATGCTCTTACAGCTTATTTTCCACAGTGAATGCATTCATGTTTTTCTATTTAAGAAAAAAAAAAAATCAGGACAATTTTTGGATTTGTCTTTATTTTTTGGCTATTGCCTCCTAGCAATTCTTTGTCTCTCTGCATCTACTTACAACTTGTATCCATGGTAGAAGACATCCAAACAGAAGTGCTTCCGAAGTGCAATAACTATGTCTGTCTTAATACATACTGCTTTTATTTAATTAACCACTACTCTGGTGTGCCTTGCTATTCTCCCAGCACAACACGTTCCAACTTTCACTTCTTGCTGACCACTCTAAGAACGTGGCACAGAGGAAATTGCACGGGGTCTGAAATGAGTTTTATTTTACTAAAAAAAAAAAAAGAGAGAGAGAGAGAGAGAAAAAGAGTGCAAAAACCTAGACAAAGTCACAGACAGCAACTGACCTAGATACTAAAGTGTCTCTGTCTGCAAACAGAATTTGAAAAATCCCCGACAGTTCATTATGCTATTGATTTAGACTGCAGCAGAAACATCAACTAGTTCCCTCAGGGAACCCTCATGACTTAGAGGGAGAAAAACATGCAGTAATTAGACGACTTAACAAACTACAGCAGAACATGCTGTTAAGAAAAAAACAGCATAAACAGATTTAAAATCAATGTATGAATAACTGAATAGACCTTTAAAAGGACAGACAGCTGAGCGTTAAGTGTAATGAATGAAGCAGCAAAGGATGCTTATATGTAATGCTGTCAGGAAAGATACAACTTTTCTGATTTTTGCACTGCTTTTAAGGCTTTCGCAGGCAAGCCATCCCATGCTTTTCATTCAGCTGAAGAGAGAAAGGAAGCAAGTCAAGAAAACTGAGCTCCTAATTACCACCATCACCCTCTGATGTGGATGCGCTGGTACAGCACCGCGTGCCTACGTGGCTGGTGCAACAACGTTTTTTATGCACACGCGCACGAGCCCGACAGACGGTTATCATCATCTGCAGGCAGGATACAGCTCTAATTTGAGAGTGAGCAAAGCAGGTTGTGTTCACTCTCAGCCTTGCTTGCCATCGCACTCGACTGCTTCGCAGCCTCAAGGCACCTCTCCCTCCCTGGACACGGACTCGAGCCCATTGAGCCGGAGGCTGCTTGGCTCCCCTTGGGGAAAGCGGCCGTGCATGCCCTACCACGTGCCGTGGGCCTTTTGAGGCCCAGGGACACGGTTCCGACCGAAGCAGAAGTGCACGTGCCAGGTAACAGAGCTCCATTGAAAACGCAGGGAAAAAAATAAACATGTTTAGGAACTTGTCTAGTGATTAAACACAGTCAAATGCGGATTTTTCTGATGCTGAAAACTTCCATCGTGAGGTGTGCAATACCAAGCAAACACATACTGAAGTTATTTTTAAGCTTTGCTCTCACTGCAGCAGAAGCCTCCCTCTAGCCCACGATGTGCTCCTGCTAAATACAGCTGCGGGGACCAGTAACTAACCACTGGCCAGCGGGACACGAGAAAGGCAGCTCTTCGCAGGGCTGGCTCCAGCACCACCACTTACGTGGCTTGCAGTACCATCCAAATAATGCGGTTTTCAGTGTCTTCTCCCAAGTCTCCTGCACAGTGTATACTTAACTAAATTAAACCAGATTCAGCAGCCTAGGGAACAGTTCTCCTTTGAAGAGCAGCAAGACAACCGCCATAGCACTTCCACCTCCTGCTGCTGACTCTGCTACCACCACGCGCCGAGCGCTGGCTTTGCTTCAGAGGCTCGATGAAATCCCTCGCTCGCCCCCAGAAAAGGCTCAATTATCAAATGCAGGCACCTTCATACGGCTTCCACATTTAGCACTGGTGTTTATCTTTCTATATTCTGCCACAGACCTGCCAAGCATGCAAGCTAATCTAAGCGCTCAAACGCAGGAGTTAAAGCTTGCATGCAGTTGTCCAAAAGCTGGACTTCCCATACCAAGTTGTTCCTGATAAAGAAAGATGGAGGCCTCAGGGGGAGGGAAGGAGGAGCAATGAAAACCTCAACAACGTATGGTCCCTGCTCCCTTCCTGGACAACAAAAGTGGTGGCAGGCCAGAAACAAGCTTTTAGATAAAGCAGCATTAATCAACAAGGCTGAAAAAATGACAGTCAGGACATAAAAGGGTACATATGGCCCATGCTTCTTCCCAACTGACAAGGAAAAGCAAGTACTCTTCTTTTTACAGAAATTCAGAAAAATTAGTAGCACAAGTAGCTGTTGAGAGTTTTTGTGAAGATCCAAGGTGGCTGCACATAAATCTGAACAAATTTTTTTTTCATCTTCCTCTTAGGAGTCTCATCTTATGTGTACAGAGCATTAACCCCCATATTATGAATACATTAACCCCCATATTATGAATATAGCCTGGGTACAAAATCCCCACAAAGAAATGGCAAGAAATACAGACAATTCTACACTGGCCAGCATAGTTGGAGATGATACTGATATGCATGAAAAACTTTGTCATCTACAGCAAATGCATTTATAAAATTAATGGGAAAATAGTGAAGAGTTTAGCAATATGGGCATGATTATGTGAGCTGAAGAGGCCAAAATGTTGCTATGAAAAGGAAAAGTAAACTGAACTCCAACATCTGAAGATATTTACTTAAATGCTTATTGCTGGAGAAGCAGCTCCTCAAATATAGACAAATACACCAGTTATCAGGAAAAGAGTTGTATAAATATTTTCTTCCTTGGAAGCCAACTATTTAGACTTTTAATGGATTTTTCTGTATTTTTTAAAACAATATATGCTTTAGATTATAATTTAGTTTACTACTTTGTGTTTAAAAAAAAAAAGGCATATCCTAATTGAGCCCATTCGTTCCTCATTAAGGACACAAAGGTGCTTCTCAGTCTCATTTACACTGAGAAAACAATTCAAGAACCAAACTAATACATTCGTGGTACTTCAAATATATATCTTAAAAATACCAGCACACCACTAAAAGGACAGAATAGCTGCATATCATATACTCATATTTTATGAGTGTGTATATATATAGTACATTTTCCATTTCTTGGGAAGTGGACAAATGTGCACGGACTAGAGGAAAATACGGGCACAATGACAAGCATCTCCAAGCTAAAAGCCAAGACATGAGAATTATACAGTGATTTACATTAAGGGATGGAGAGAAGTCTTTCAAGAGCATCATTATCCTGCCTGCCCATAGTGCAGAGAGGCACCTACCTCCCTGGGTTACCTATAAGGCACAAGGCAGAGATACCATCAAAACGCTGAGATGGACACAGCATACAATGCACACACCACCCTGGCTACCCTGCCATGGGAGAGGGCTTTGTCGGAAGGAAGAGAAAAGGCAGAGAGGTATATTCTGGAAAGTTTTGATGCTCCTGGCATCAAGTCCAGTGGTTCCTCTGGTCTTGTTCAAGCACATCTGGTTCCAAAGTAGAGTGACCAGAATCTTCATTCCTTTAGCTGCAGGAATGGATTTGTTAGGATAAAGGCAGTTGTTTTTTCCTCCTCTTAGTCTTCTTCTTATTATTATTACTTTCATAATATTCTTATATTTTATGCATTATATTATTTATTAAATTATTATATATCATATTATAGTATTTATAATATCATTTTCATAACATCAAACATTAAAAAAATTGAACTGATCAAAACAGTTATTCCATTCTGACTTGAGTAGCATGGTTCATTTGCAGACTCTTCCTACAATACCTCCTCCTAAAACACATACTCCTACACCTCGAAACATTTCACAACATTATTCAAGCTATTTAGTCTGTTGGTTTGTTTTTCCTCCAGTTTCTCTGTTCCTGGAGCCCTGTCCTGCTAAAACATTACCACTGGCATATCAGGAATGGGGTAGCAAAAACAACGGGGCAAGAGTAAAGATGATGCTTCTCACATCAGGCTCTGGTTACATACGCAGGGCAAGAGACTCTCGCACATGAATTTCAAAATGCACCTTTCTTTTCCCCCTCAATCACCCTGCTCTTTCAGGACAGCTCTACTCCAAAGAGTAAGTAGTAAAATTAACGAAATGGCAGGGACAAGGCGTATCAGCAGCACCGGATTTGTCATCGCTAACAGCTCACAAACCTGTTTGGCGAGCAACGTCTACCCCGCTCGGCACCAAGCATCATCAAACCCAAAGCCTGCCTCGACAAGCCAGAGACAAACTCGACATGTCTCTTCAGAACAAGGTTGTTCTTTGGCTCTTCGACAACGTTCCCCCTCCACACATACACTTTTTAAAAGGGCAAAGGGATGTGGGACATTCGTGTCCCACATCTGAGCGTGTATAATTGCTCAGGAAACAGAATGCTTTATTTTGACTCACATTGAGTATTGTATTCTTACAACCCTAGTAGAAAAACAAACTACTACCAATATATTTTTTCCTGCACACGTGTATGTTATAATATTGGCATTCATTTTTTGCTTGCTGATTTTTCTGAAAGGCAAAATGGTTTGCATATTTTGAAAAAAACGAAGACTTTTGTAATGACAATTAAGTACAGGCTCAACACTTAAGATTCTCACTATAAGCCCCTTTAAATTCCTTTGTTCGTCAATTTTAATGTGTCCTATTTTGCTGCTTTAGCATAAAAAAATCTAAATAGGGAGAATTTTATTTTAAGACGTGTTTATGTTTAAAAATTAAGCAGCCAAATAAAATAGGTTAATCCCCGGATGGTGTATATACATGGCTAAACCAAAGATCTAGAAAGATCATTTGAACAAAATTTATTTTTATTCTGCAATTAATTTATTTTTTATTAAACCACTGAGCAACTGCAAAGTGAAATTTCACAACCTATTGCAACCACTAATGCTCCTACACTCTCCTCATATTTAGTGTAGCGCTAGATTCAGAAAAAAATTGAATCAGGTCAGTTCATGAGTAATGAAAACATCTTAAAACATATCAGTCTAACTACAAAAACCTTTACTACAGAGTTGAGAGGAACCTTTACGCATCTCTGTGACTGGAAAGGTGCACATGTTATACCAGTTACGAAAGGTTTCCAAGGGGTTGCCGTGTCAGCCCTGAGCTAACTTTAGCTGTTTCTGTTGGAGAGAATTTCCTATGTTAGGCATACTTAGCACTACACGAATACATACAGAATTCTGGAGACTGTTAAGAAGGGAGATACCTTCTTTACAAAGCAAAACACACACAGTAATTGCACAGCCAAAAAACTTCCCTCTGGGTGTTTGCCTTAATTTTAGAAGAAACTTACATAGATCTTATCTTGCTGATATCGCTGGAATAGGTTGTGCATGATGGAGCCTTCATGGAGATCTACTAGTGCAGCCATGTCTTCCACGCTCTCTGCACTGGTTTGATGCATAGGCGTTACTTTTTGGTGTGTGATTGTGCTCTGTTTATAAGTGAATACCTGAAAGAGGAAATATATATATATAATCAGAATACACAATTAAAAACTCATACTTCAGAAGGCAGCTGTTCCTGCCTATCTGGCTTACCAACGTGCACAAGTGTAAGATGTAACTGTCTGCCATTCGTACCTTCTTCTAAAGCTTCTTTAACAATAACTAAGGCCCCAAAGACATACACAGGGATCCCATGAAATTAGCCCATACTGATAAGACACTTTTTTTTTCTGGACAAAAGGAATCTATTTTCATACCGGACTACTTGAGGACGAGAGAGAGGGAGAGGGAGACAGAGATGGAGAGCGAGAGGGAGAGAGAGAGAGGGAGACCGGGGGGGAGGGGAAAAGAGAGAGAGAGAGAGAGAGAGAGAGAGAAAGAGAGAGAGAGAGAGAAAAATGGAGAGAGAGAGAGAGAGAAAGAAATCCTCAACACAAAAAAGACAAAATGCCATAAAAACACAACATGGTAAAACATAAAACCCAGTCACATTCAAATTACTTTGGGGAAACACGCTTTACACCACAAAACAGCAAAAATTTATATACTGATCTAACAGGGCTACAAGTGTTTGTATGTTTGATCCAAATTCAATTTAAATGTTTCCGTTCAATTCTCTGATCAGGATCACTACTAGGTTAGGTCATTACTCTTAGCCTAATGAGCATACTAAGTTCAGCATGCTGCAGACATGTGAAAATAAATGGCTGAGAAAACTCTTCCTCAAACTCCATCTTTTGAGATGAATTTCTGAAGCCTGTTCAAGAAGGTCAGTAAAAAGCATAAAACAACAACAAAAAATTTAAGTACTTAGTCGTAAAACACTTCTATGCTTCTTCTGTAAAATTATTACAAAATATGCTCAGAAAATGTCTATATCCCCAACAAAGTTAAATAAACTTTCATGAATACTAATGACATCACTAAAGCTTATAAAATAATTGCTTTGGAATCCAGCTTCCCACTTCCTTTTAATTCACATCTTGGCAACTCATCCCTGCAGACGTACGTCTGCATTTTGTAGCCAATGCTACTTAGGCAATACTAGTCCCTGCTAACACAACCAGTGCATCAGACTAAGACAGCCCAGCTGTGGGGGTGACTGTGAATAATTTAATAACGTGGAACATAAAAATTTTCCAGAATTTTTAAACTTTCATCTGACTGAAGAATTGCAGTAACTGCAGTTCCGCTGTTTGGGAGCATCTCAGAATTGCCTGTGTGGGCCGTGGATTGCAAAGTATCACAGAATGGAGCGGTCCAGCACAAGATGCCAAAGGTTTCTCAGGAAAAGAAAACCCATCAAAGATTTTCAGAAACAAAGCAAAACAAGACATGTATATTCTCCGTAATGAAAGACTGAAAGGGGATAGTCAGTATCATTACAGGATGCTATTCATGAAAATAGATTCCTGGCGCTCAGTGTTGCATGATTTTTTTTCTGTCTTGCTGAGACAAGTGAGAGAGAGAAACTAAGGAAGCAGCAGGCTCAATGTACAACACACTTAACATTAAAGGGTCTTGACTAGAACATCCAGCGAATGAATACAGAAAACTGCCTGACCAAAAAAAAAAAAA
>VZSV01000196.1:658591-672490 GCA_013398735.1 Nothocercus julius | reverse complement strand
ACTTTCCTCTCAAGATAGAAATGGACTGAGATAACAAAACATGCTGAATACACAGAAAACAATAAATTAAGCCCCACAGAGACAGCGTGCAAAACAAGAACTCTCAAAATTATTGTGGAAGTGCAGATTAGAGGGTGAAACAGGAAGGAACAATGCAAAGAACAACAGCAAGAAGAACAAACTTGAGAAATACAGGATAAAGCAGTAAATCCTGCTAAACAATAACAGAGAATATATCATTGGGAAAGAGCAGGAGCGCTTCGCAGCGGCTTGACTGTCCATGGCTTACTGGTACCATGATAAACACATCAAAGGAGGCAGCAACCTTAAAATCCAGGGGAATAAGGGGTCTAATGTCTACAGGTAGCATGGGAAAAATCTGCCACAGGCACTCCGGGATCGTAAAATAATTTAGAAGGGAACTATCAACCACCCGGATATTAGCACACTGCTGAAAGGAGAACCGATACACCCGTGGGCTGGAGGAACGCCGCGTAGTACCAGTCTTGAAGAAGAAAGCAAACATGATTGAAAGAAAGTAATTACATGCTGCTGGGTCAGAATTCTCTTTCTAGTAATAAAAATGGGGGGGAGGGAGGAGATTGAAAAGGCAGATAAACAAGAACAGCAATATTTGCCTGAACCTTACAAACAGAGTGACACACAAAAAGCATGACTACAAAACATGCAGGTTGACTTATGATAGCCTGCTTCGAAGCTTTTAATTTGTGACCCCAAGTCCTGACTCATGTTGGTTTGGTGAGCAACATGCTTATTAGCCCAATTCTGTTTTCTCTAGGTTTGGGTAAAGCTCATCGATCTCACCAGGACACAGATGCACCCGGAGGACTATCCAGCTCTCCCTGCCCAGTGACGATACCGTCTACAGCATTTGTCAGACCTGCTTTTGGACACAGCATCAAGTCCTAGATATTGAGACTGGGAATTACATTCCTACTTCAAAAGTATCACTCAGATAGGAAAGAATGAGAAAAGAAAAAAAAGATTAGTTCATCATCCCACAAAGACAACATTTGCCTTGCACAACGAGACAAGGGAAAAGGAGCTAGAGGGAAGTCAGCGACGGCACGCAAGCTCTTCCAGGATATGGGTATGACTGCACCGCATATGCCAGACAGATTCCCACATGACCCTCTGAAATATTATCCAGATCCCCTACTGCTGTTGCAAGAAGTACATTCTCTTTACAGAAGATACCAATGAGATACTCTCTAACACACTGTAGGAAGCTTGAGAACTGACAACAACACACACTGAGATTAAAGGTGGGACTCTGTAGATGAGCACAAGGTAGGGGACTTTTTTGGTGTTAAGTTTTGTTAGAGGTTTTGTTCCACAATGGTGGAACTTTTTGGAAGAAATCAATTCACAGCAGACTCCCCTCTGGAAAGCTGGCAACTCATAAATCACGTCCTAAAACAAAGACATATAATGAAAATGATGGCTTTAGTAAATAAACAGACAATTTTGCCTATTCATAAATACTGTACCTATTCAGAGTTACCGCTGCATCAGCAATGCAGTATTGTACTCCACAATTTACTAGCGTTTATTAGGTGGGTCTGTAATTTTATACTTGGCTAATAAAAACAGTGTTTCTAGAATGCCATGCAATTTGGAATAATCTGGCAGAGTATTTTAAGTGAATACACTCTTGTAAATCTACCCAGGAGTTCACTGGAGAATTACAGCAAGTAATGAAATCAATGTACAAACAGACCATGAGTCTGAAGCAAAAGATTGCAATTAAAATAATTTCACTGGGGCTTTTAAAAGAGAATGAAAAACGACACAAAGAACTTAATATTCCTCGCTGCCCAGAGATGTTGTAGAGTCTCCTTCTCGGAGATCTTCCAAACCCGCCTGGCTGCCACCCTGTGCCCCGTGCTCTGGGTGTCCCTGCTGGAGCAGGGGAGTTTGACTAAATGATCTCTAGAGGTCCCTTCCAACCTCACCCATGCTGTGATTCTGTGAATTCTTTAGGTTAAAAAAGCAATTTTATCCCACACAATTGATCTGGCATGAGACAAAACAAAAAGCCTTTCAAGTGTTTCTTTTGGGGAAGGTGGGTACCACAAAACAGTGTCTGATTAATTTTCTGCAATGACAAAATTAGTCCTAAACTCAAGATCTAAGGGAAATTATATTTTAAAACCAGATTTAATTTGTAATACAATTCATTAACAGCAGGAAAGAACATCAGAGCGGGCCCTCAATGACAGGAGCACACACTGCTTTCTCTTGTCTAACTGTATCATTTCATGATCTGATGCCAAGGGACAAAACTCCCTGCTTGAATAAGACCATTAAACAGTAGCAAGGGATTTCACAAGGGCTGACGCAATTGAATTTAGAGAAGGATGAGTTAAGTATTTGGACAAAGCACAAAAAAAAAAAAAAAAAAAAAAAAAAAAAAAAAAAAAAAAAAAAAAAAGACACCACACAATCCTTATTTCTTGCAAAACCTGCAAGTCATACTTAGACCTTCTAGTCTGTGCAAAGTCCATATGGAAACAAATCTCACATGGTTTTTCGCAGACTGCTCAAGTTTTTGTTCTGATGATGATAATCAACATTAGATGGGAGAAAGGAAGCAGGTAACCTATAAAATTCATTACCAGCAATCAGGTATCTTGATTATAATGGCATCTTCAAGACCCTTGTGAGATTTCTTTAAGATTTGTCTTGAGAAACAGAATTAGATCTGTCCACAAGCGAAGTGCAAGTTAGGTCATTTACAGAATCTGCTTGCTGAAAATGTATAATGGCATCTGTTGAAAAGTTTAGACATTATAAACGTTTTAAAATTGCCCCTTTCATATAAAAACCTGAACACCTCATTCCTATCAAATACGACTGATAACCAATAGGGACTCAGTTCCTCAGTTCTTTTTTTTTTTTTTTTTTTTTTTTTTTTTTTTTTTGTGATTTTTCAAAGCTATTTTCACTATTTGAAAAAAAAAATGAAGAGAGAAAATCTACTCCCTTTTCTTCATGGAAAAAAAAATACAGAGGCTTTAACCTCTGGCAAACAAACACAAAGAACCACCACACTTCCCATTCCATAGGGTTACGGTCGCTCAGCTTTTGATTCCAGCTCGACTCTTGGAAGACACTAAGTGTCCCCAGAAGCTAGGGTGCGGATCTCAAACTCCCAGCTGGCTTCCAGCATTCCCGGTCTGAAATAGAGCACCTTACAACCCCCTGGACGGGACCTCTTGTGTGTTTGCACGAGGGATGCCTACTCAACTGCTGCTCGTCTTGCTGGAAGTATGCAGCACTGGGACCCATGATGACAACTGAGAGCAGGTTACATTTAGGAAAGTAATTACCTCCTCTGATCTTCCGTCTCTGTCCTTGGGATATGAGCACCTAATTGCAAGAATGGCTGAAGCAGCATTCATAGCCCAGCTTGCACATGCTAAAACAAACTTGTATGGACTTCAAGTTACCCGAATACGCTAGGAAGTAAGCTGGGAAAGTTCAGGAACTGCTCTGTTTGCAGTCCAGCTGTTCCCACCATGCGGGCAGCACTCAAGCATGACCAACTTAACTGTTAATAAAACACACCAGACTCAACTAATCTGATAGTATCTGATTAATGCTCAGTACTGAATACAGCAGTGCTCATGAATGTTTACACAATTTAGCACTTCCTTGTCATCTATATTGTTGCAATAAATCAGATAGCTTTCAGGTAGAGGATAACAAAAAGAGGAGAGCCAACATCTCTCTGCTGCCCTTTTCTATTTAAGAAAGCTTTCTACTAACTTTAAATTTACAAGCTGCCACAGGTAAGACTGTTATTCTTGTGTTGAACACAGAATTATCTGTCTTGCCACAAACATAATTCAAATTAAGTTGTTCAAATCCATATAACCAATGGGATAAAGAAACATACAGTTGCTTAAATCCAAAAGTCAATAAGAAACAGGCAGGGGAACACAAGGAGGTGTCATATTGATGTCATGTGAGAAACAGCTTTAAAAACAGCAAAAAATACAACCATACCTTTCTTCAGTAACACCCGCGATAGTAACCAGTCAAGGACTGCAGCATTTTGGCCAGCCCGTGGACACCAGAAAGCAAAGTTAACTGCGACTCAAAAAATGAAGAGAACAGTCTGTCTTTCTTTGCCCTGCGGGCTTGCCTACATGTGTTTTTTACAGTTAATTCCAAATGCTATGGTGATGTCAATGAATCGACTGAAACCTCTCTGGAGCAGTTGGTTCATATGTTTTAGACATCAATGTCCTCATCTTCCCAAGGCATCTTTTTGCTTACAGTCATTGACCCCACAGCAGAGAAATGAGAGCTGAACACATGCCAGCATAACACTGTGGGCTGCACACAGGAACACCACTTAAAAATATCAACTTTTTTTATTCTCTGCTGTTGGTCTGGATTGAGGATCATCATTTGTGTTTCCCTCGTGTTTAGAAGTTAGAAGAATGCAATGAATCTTACCAAAACTCTTTATACTTAAGTCCAAGTAGAGAAAAGAGGCCTTGAGGTCACATTACAAACTGTGGAATGCAACATTCCAGGGTGAAAAATAAATCGTTACAAACCCAAAGACCCAAAGATCAAAAACAAAAATAAAAAATCTAGTAGTCTACCCTTTTTTTCCTGGACAGATCCATAAGACTAGAGATGCTTAAAATGTACGACAGAGAGGCTCACTTATATGATAAGATCTTTAAACATAAAGCAGGCTAAGTATTTTAAATCCTAAGGTTAAACAACAGTGTGATCCAAGTAATATTTTTTTTGTCTAAAGACTTTCTGTTTCTCTGCAGAAGCTGACCTTAGACATCCATTCCACTGGCAAAACACAATCTTTCAGGCAACAAGCTGTACCAGGGCCCAAGGCTTTCTTTGATGCAACACAATTTAATCTTTTTCAAAACAAAGAAAAACGCGATGAAGTTTCTTATTTATCAAATGATGGGTCAGACTAAAGAATATTATGAAAGACACTCACTCATGTCAAGAAAAGAGATATTACTAACTAAACTGACATTGTTTCCACTGGGACCAATACTGTCCTTTTCTCCAAATATCCCCCACCCCCACCCCATTAGTTTTCCTATCTCTTCTGTAAAATTCCTGCCCATCTATCCTGGGAATCATCCCACTCTCCATCTTCCCTTCCCATTTAGTCCACTTTGCACATTACTTTACCAAATAAATTACATATTTTTATCTTATCCATTGCTCAGTTCTAGTTATTCTTACTCCTAACAACAAAATTTCTGGGCCCTTCCCCTCACTCTTCCTCTCCTAACTCTTCTCAAATTTGTCTGTGCACTGCCGTATTTCCTGCATCCTTGCACCAAATGAAGTTACCTGCACCTGGGTTATACAGGGAAGTCTGATACTGGCTACTAGTAGCTGCTACTCAGGTCAAGTGCTAGAAGTCTGTCCCACTGCATTCGTCCACCCCCTTCACTAATCTCCGGGTTGTATCATCTTCCTTGAGCAGCACTCCTGCTAATACTTCAGTATTTTCACACCCACACAGAAGTATCCCTTTTTCCTTCTGAACTTCATAGCTTGGAGAAGCATGCTGCCAGGATGGCAATCCTATTTATCACTGCAGCAGAGCTCAGAAAAGCCGCTAAACAAAACCTCTTTGTTGTTTCCCTACACGTGGACCAATGTCAACAAACTTGTCTGAAGATGACTTCCCATCAAACACCTATTCTACAAGAGGGGTTCCAAGATGGTTTATTCCACATGCTGATCTGTTTCCATCTGTTGACAAGCCCTGCCATCAAGTATGAACAAGCTTTCAATTATAGGTTCAGTGCTCATAACGAACTGAACTTGTCTACACACACAATAAAGAAATATAATTCAAATTAAACACACAAATTTTGCCTAGATTACACCGTAGTAAGCCTCTAGGCAGCCCATGTTAATTCCAAGAGAAGAAAAAAAAGATGTATCTAACTTTCACTGGAAGTTACATACAAGGAAGACCTTGTATAACCTACAGTTCTCTGCACCTGAAGACACCACAAAGCTTGATTTTATCAAGTCCACTCTTCTATAAATCCTGTGACATTGACACTGCAGTAAACATACACATTCCCGTCATGTCACTAGTACTTCCTTAACCATGCAAAAGTACCCCTTTCTGAACGGGCAAGAGGAGGCATCAGCGCTGCCCAGGCCTTCCCAGAAGGCATAACCAAATGAAGCAGTGGAATGGCAGGACATGTAGAAGATACACTAAGAAATTAAGTCTTTGATTGCTCTCTGCCAGATATCAGGTCAACAACAGACTTTGAACTGGAACTCGGCTTTGCCTAGAGAGTAAATCATGGAAAAGGCTGCAGGGCACTGTGAGCTGGAGCAAAAACTCAGCCAAGTTTGTACCAGTAGATGCAACATCCAGGCCAACCTTTCCAATTAGTTCACTTTTGGCAGGAGCCACCCTACCAAAGGCAGCCCCCACTTACTGGCATGACAAGAGTGTGCCACTGTAAGCAGCACCTAGTAACAGCAATACTCCCTTTACTTTTAATGGGTACCACCTGAACTAGCTCACAAGCAAGTAGGAGGAAAATTGTTATTTCCCCCTTTCATAAGGAAGACCAAACCCCTTCAAAAAAAAAAAAAAAAAAAAACCTTCACCAGTTATACATCATTTTCCACACAATAGAAAGAGCCTTTGTGGTCAATACAAAGCACTGAAAGCACTAGCTTTTGACTGTCAAAATCATTTAGAGCTTGAGTGGAACTCCCAGTTTTAAATTCATATTTATTCAGTGATTCCTATGAGATAAACAATGATTATTTGCAACTGAATGAACAAGAAAGAATTTGAATAAACGTCCTACTATCAAGAACAGGAATGACTCTGTTTAATAAGCAGTGTAAAAATTATACCAGCTTTTTTTAAGCACAGCAAAAAAAAGAAAAAAAACTTCAATTGGTCTTTTTTGAAAAGGAAGAGAGAGAAGGAAAGAGCAACAGGCAGCTGATCAGACTGCCTCTTAATCAAAAATATGAATAGTCTTTGTGAAATAATAATAAATGTAAAGGCAAATACAAAGCAGGGAGTTTGGAGCTCCAAGGGGCCACCCCTATCAAGTGAACCTTGTTTTGAAGCAAGTGAAGAAGGTTTTATTTATGTGACTTCTTTCTCCCCGCTACCTTCTCAGGTCTCTTCCTTCTTCTCCCGCCACTCTCCCCATTTCTTCTCTCCATAGGCACACACTTCTCTTTGGAGCCACAGTTTTCCAGTCAAACCTTCTAAATACAGCAAGTCAGGCAAGGCAAGATGTTACTTTCAAATCCACAGGTAAATTTATTTCTAAATTTAGCTTTAAAGTAAACTGCCCATTCCCCAAAATGCGGACAGAAATGCAAATGAATCTAGTTTTCAGTTAACTGATTCTTCTTCTATGAATCTAGGTTTCAGTTAACTGATTCTTCTTCTGTTCTGCCCATACCTAAAAAGACGTAAAACGTAAGTGCTAACAAAGAACAACATAGAGCCCTTACTAAAGACAGGAAAGTAAGTATTATTTGAGATGCCCTGATGTGGTGGCAGTGAGGAGCAGGGGCTACCAGCTTGGAGCCGGAACTTGGAACTTTATACCCACACCCTGAAACACGATGATAATAGAATAATATAAAGTAAGATAAGGATGCTGCCAGATGTTATTTATGAATCCAGTGTCTATTTAATGCCTGTTGCATTAAATTATTTGTAAAACAGTTTGTGAAGAAAATAAATGGCAACTTGCATGTGGGTAAATAAAGCTCAGATATATAAAATCTTGGTTTTCAGATTTCCTGCTAACAGTTCACAACAAAACTCTTGAAAATTAATTGTATTTCAATTTTATTGTAGTATCTCCAAATCTTAAGTTTGGTTTCTCTTGCTGTAAATATTGCATTCAAAGCAAAAAGGGATCAATCAAATCAAATGGGATTTGATTGTATTCAAATCCCTTCTTCATCAAATGACATTTTGGTCACAATTGCAACGTGTCTGTTTAACTACGACTTTGCCACCTTAAATCAAAAAAGTCCTTCAGATCTTTCTGTATGCATAGGTGTTCAAAAAAAAAGCAGAATAGGTAAAAGGTTAATATGACAATTAATTGATAGAGCTCTGAAATCACCTTTGAAGCACTGATTTCTTAGACCTTTTTATTCAACTCAGTAAACTGTAGATACAAGTTTAGCATCACCTTTGATCCTTTAACAAATATATATATATATATCAATAAAGAACTCTGCATGAGATTGCAGAGAACCTAGAAGAATAAATCCAAATTGAACCTATTCATTTTAACAGATACCAAAATGCCAGTTTGTATTTCAGCAAACCATGGGATAAGTATAGTATGACACAGGGAAGAGCTATATGGGACACATCCAAGAAGGACCAGCTCAGTTTTGGTCATGATTCAGAAATACTGCTGAATTCTCAAAATATTTAGCATCTATTCTCTTTGTATTTCACATAAAAGCGATCGATTTGGACGTTACTCTGTAAAGGACTAAGTACCTTCTGCAGGAGCCAAAGGGTGAGTCTGTTTCTACATATTTAAAAACCAAGAGCAAATTTTTACTTTTTTCCCCACAATGTCAGCAAACAGCAGAAAAAAGCCCAAACCCACACCTGCCTGGCACCATGTACTCCACACTACTTTTCATACCCCTGCCACTTACTTTTACTCCGACTCAGAAAACAGGGACTGGATAACAGCAGATCTAAAGGCAACACAAACCCTCGCGTGAGCATCAATCTCGCTCTTTAAAGGAACGGAGGTGCTTTTCATGAGGCCAGCACTTACCAGCTGTTCTTGCAGGTTGCCTGTGGCGTGAGGTTTTAAACACAGCCACCCGGCCAGCCAGGCAGCCAAGGATGCATTTTATTCACTGCTCAAAGCTCGTTCACTGGGAACACGCTCCTCTACAGAGATGCCCATCTGCTCAACTCCCTTTCTCAAAATGCACAAGCACTGCATGGTAACTAGTGACAGGGGCGGGATTCAAGTCCTGAATACAATGAACTCCTAAAAGAGCATAATATTTACACGATGATACATAATACATGACAAAATAATAATACATAATTTTCCCCAAACCTGAGTCTACAGAACCATTTCTATCATTGACTTGTTTGCACGGCTATGTCATTTCAAAGTTAAACTCTACCATCAATACTAATCTCAGGACAATTTATCTGCTTTTCAGGAAAGGGCTTCTTGAGGAAAAACAGCAAGACATCATCCTCTGTTTCCATCTTCATTGTAATTCAATTAAACAGAAGTCAAGATCTTATCCAACCCCAATGAAGGCAAATGAAAGATGTCTCTTGGTGACTGTGAAGTCGTGGCCGATGGGGACCCTTCCTTCATCCTGCACCCAGTTCTGACACACAGCGGTGCGGTGACACTGAGGTGAACAGGACGGAGCAACCTTCAAGCAGGTGTCCAAAGCTGCCTTTCCACCTAGCCAAATCAGGCCGGCATCCCGAAACAGCGTAGTTTGCCCCCAAGAGCACAAAGCCTTTCAAGTCTTGAAGAGCCTATTTTGCCCTTGGACTCTCGCTTTTCTCCAGAACAGCTGCCACCACAGCCGCTCTCCGCGGCAGGACAACGTACCTTGCTGCGCACCTGGGGCAGGGGTGGGAGGAAAGCTTGCTCCAAGGAAGAGAGGGACAGGTTGGGCCAAGCCCGAAGCGACGGCACGCATACCCAGGAACAGCGACGGAGTCAGCCCCGTGAAGGCAGGATCCACACGCTGGGAGCACAACCAGCCCTGGCCGATGGGATCACCTGCGCGCGCTGGGAGCTGAGTCTCCTCCAGGCCACGCTCCAGCCCGAGCTGAGTCAGAGGGGACGAATTCCTACTCTCAGCTCACTTATCATCTGCTCAGCTTTTCCTGTTGTAACTTCTTTTTTCTTCCAGTTTGCTGTTTATTTAGTTTTCATGTGGCAGGAGGGAGAGAGGGAGCTGCACAACTAACGTTTTCCAGAGCTCCTCCGCCCATGGACAGCTTGCTGGTCTGAACTCAACCAAAACAGCCCAGTATTTTGTGATGATTCAGTCATCAGGAACTCAAGCTGCAGAGAGCGGGAGTCAAGGAGGGAGGAAAAAAAAGAAAGAAAGAACATGCACCTAACAAATAAATAAATAAATCTACCTAACTGAATCTTGAAAAGGCAGAGATGAAGAGGAGCGCAGATTTGCAGTCTGGACACACAGGGAACTTCTAGAGTTTTGTGTATTTGTCTGAATTATGGGCACATGGCACAGTAGTTATTTGCAAATACATTTTTTAACATCAGATTTTCATTTGTAAAAAAAAACAGTTGTACTGGACATGAATGTCGTACTTACGCCAAAACAGAAAATTCTTAAGTGTAGACAAGGAACAACGTAAACTCTGTGTCATTACAAGCAACACACTGTAGTTATCTCCAATTTTACTCTGAAGAGGAGTGTTAGGTTATATAGCCAGGCACTAACTACTTAGATTCTTTCCAAGGTATTCTAATAAGTTTTATTATTACGCAAACAGAAGTATTCTTAGGTATGCCAGAGTGAGCTCTTTCTTTGAAAGAAAGCATCTTAAGACAAAAGCTATCTCTTTGCTATAAAACTGCACAGGGTTTAGCACGAAGACTGCAAAATCTCTCAGAAATACTGCAGTACAAATATGAAAACACTGCTGCATCTTAATATAACTATTTTTAGGGAAAATGTTACTATACTGTTGTTATAAAGCTAAGATTATTTTCCTGTTTTATCTGTGAAAAGCCTATGGCTGTTCAAACAAACACGTACGAAAAAAAAAAATGGAGACAGGTAGAAAGTCTGGATATGCCAGTGTGGGCCACACATCCATAGTTAGTTAATTTTAACAAAATAAATAGATATGTAAGTCGGTGACAGTGTTAAAGTCTGCTGGGGAGAACTGAACATTAGGTGTCCCAGAGGATGGATCAATGGGAGCAGAGCGACTTAATGAGTCTTATTTTATGAGCTACATACTGCTTTGACATATGTGAGCATGAGCATTTTACACAGATAAGGAAATGAAGTTGCTCTCGGCAGTAAAAAATTGACAGACACCATTCAAGAACTTGCTCCCATAAAATCAGCATATAAACTGATTTGGTTTGCATTTGAACTATGAACCTTCTGCTTTGCAAGAAGTGAAAGAGTGAATTTAAAACTTATGAAGGTGGCCTGCTTACTAGAATTAATGCACAATTTAATGTTTCACAGCTATTCTGTGTTTACACGTGCAAAAAATATTTGTATTACACAGCAGATAGCACATATGCGTATGTTTAAGAAGCCCAGTTACAATTAATTCTTATGACACAAGCAAAGAGCAACTTCCAAGGACCTTTCTCCCCCTGCCCCACATAAGGACAGACTTCTTTAACAGCTGTCCCAGAATTATGAAGTAGATAAAAAAGGTGTTTTACGGTAAGAGGATTACTTGGTAGCCTTATATGTAACTGTAATGTCTTCAGTCCTAAAAAAGAAAAACAGCCTTTTGCTTTAGAGAGAAATGCATTAGCATTTCTGTCTTTGTAAGGATACTTCTGTTTGGGTTTGAATTTGTCTTGACAAACTTCAAACACACAATGCCCTAAAAGTTCGGGTCTATATTCTTTAAAATAAGGGTTACATTTAAGTTCAACAGGAAATCTGCCCAGATTAGCCTGGCATGTTATTAAAAACATTTTAAAGCTAGACGAAACAGATTAAAATCAGACTGCCTTTTCTGATTGCTTGCATGCCAGCAAAGATTGCAATGCAGATACATGCATTTTAGTGAACGGTGCTGCATTCTACACATCTTCCCAACTATCTTTGCAACTATCCAAAAAAGTTTATTTTACTGTGTTTTTTCTAGTAAGTATCTCATCTTAAGCAAACTCAGAGATCAATGGAAAAAATTGTCATGCAGGTGACGAGAGGTGCTTTTTTCCCCCCATATCAAAACCAATTTTCATATCCCCTAAAGATGTCACCCGTCTCACCTCCTGCAACAGGCTCAGTTTATTACATGCATGATCTTGTCAAGGGCGCAGCCTTCTTATTAGCATACCGACTACTTGTCAGTATTTTTTCTTTCCACTGCGGATACTTTACTGCCAGACAGGCTCAAAAAGTAAGAGAATAAAGCAGCACAGCCACCTGGGACAGAGTTCAACTGGCGCTAAATAAATTACAAAGAACCCTGCTGCCTCCAGGAGTGTTTTGAGTCCTGACACCATGCACGGCAGGACATTGCATAACACACAGGTTATCTCTGTTTTCCCATTCCAGACCCTATTCTAGGGCAAAACACTAGAACTGACTAAATTTCAGATACTCAGCCAGAGAAGTTACCTTGCTTGTTACAATTCCTGGTGGAATGCAACATGAGCAAGGAAGTTTTCTTAAATTCTTCTCACTTGAAGGCAAAAGGGAGGACAGCAATTTCTGCTGCAAGGGGTGTAGGGAAGAGGAAAAAAAAAAAAAAAAGAATGGAGTTGCTGTGCATATTTGTATCCACATAACTTGCAAGTTAATTAATATTTGCCCTCATTTACTAAGGCATAGCAAACAAGCCATAACTTTGACAAATTCTCTGCAGAACACACAGCGATAGATTTGAAGAAAGAGAATTGCATTCAATAACCACTTACTTCAGCTAGTGAAAGCCTCAGCTAATGCCATTTTCCCCTGAAAGTATTTATTTATTTACTAAGTCATGGCAAAATTCAGTGACTCAATTCCATACATAAACTCTCTTACTTTGATGATGTGTTGATTTTCATTTCATTCAGCCCAGCAGATTAAATCAGAAGTTCCAAGAAACGTTTACAATGACATGTTTTAATCTTACAGTGAAAGATTATGAAGCTAGGGAGAACCTTATGATCTTTTAATCGGAGCAGCTGTACAACAAAGAGGACAGACATGCCTAAATTAAATTTCTATTTGGTAAAGCCTCCGTCCTAAAAGATTACAAAATTCTTCTCTTCCCCCTAAAGTATCTTTTACTTACTATCATCTGCTTCAATATTCTCTTTTGGTGTGCATGGAGGGTTCTGAGTGTTGCCAGCCTTCATGGTACCACCCGTGCTCAGAAGCACCAAGACCCTGGTACCAAATACGTAGCACAGCGTAGGACCTGCAGGGAAAGGCACTAACTACGCAGAGCGTGCAAAGGAAAGCTTGCTGGGTGGGCACAGCCATCATTTCTTCTTTAAATTCACATAGTCTCAAGTAACAACCACACTTGCACCTTCAGGTTACTGACTAGGCCAGGCAGAGTCAAGACAAAAAAAGGTGAAAGCAATTCCACATGACAAACAAAAAAAAAAACCATTAAATTAATAGGAGTTGTATAAACAAACACCTCCAGTATGTATTTTATTTGGAGTCGTTTTATCTTCATAAACGTTGACGGAGGCCATAAATCTGTGCCTCAGCAGAAGTCAATACTTCTGCAATAGCAGTCAGTGACTTCAGATTTGCAGTCCCAACTATCCTCTCCCCAGAGCAAGAATAGTAGAAAGACATGACAAAGTGGCCACATCATAATTAAGCTAATTCATCACCATATGACTCATAACTAAACACTGACTCCAAATCAACTGCAAAGTATGGAAAATGCTGTCATCCTACAAAAACAAGAAAAAAGCCTTAACTTTTGCATTGCAAGCTCTTTCATGATCGAAACATGCCATGAACATGAACGTGCCCTACCATGAACACCAGGTTTCTGAAACTCTAGCATAAATTATGTAAAATATTTTAATCATGAAAGAGATTACTTCCTAAAAGAGAGGTTACTTCCTAAAAAAAAGTCCACTGATATCTATATCTATATATATTCAC
>VZSV01000196.1:598077-611352 GCA_013398735.1 Nothocercus julius | reverse complement strand
ACATTTATACACACACACGCAGAGGCTTTCCTGGGGAAACAAACTCGCCTTAAACATTGTAGGTGCAGGCTCTCGTCAGGCACACTTATCATCCTTCGCTAAATACGTATGTTATTGCAACAGTCACACTGATGAAAGGGTACAGATCAAAATCACATTGCTCTTTCATGTCACCCCATAGAAGCACACTGGGTATCAGCCCATGGCTTTGTAGCCTTCTCGGGCATTCACATTTGCACAAAGCACACGCCGAGTGAGAGTCTTTGGGACGAGCAGCGTTCTGCGTTCGTGGGCGAGCACAGCACAAGAGCCCATTTCTGCGGGCTGGTTTCACGAAGGGGGGCTCCTGTAAATCTGCAGCTCTGCTCAGCAACCAGCCACAATGACTCCCAACACCTTTCCGTGCTGCCTCTTGGCTTAGTGGAGCGTGACCACGGCCACCCTCTCCCAGGACCACTGGCCACTCGTCTGCCAAGGGCAGATGGGACACCCCAGAGCCAGAGAGGTCACTTTCCTTCCCCTCTTTTTTCTCCAGACCTAACTCCTTTCTACCTTCCTTCAGTTCCTTCAAAACTCGGACTCAGCACAGAGTTACACCTGGGTCAGCAAGGGCATGTCTACACAGCAACATGTCTCAGCGCCGGTAGCCGAAATAACTCACTACTCCACGATAGCTGTGGCATAAGTCCCCACGTGCATGTTCTGTACCTCTCTCCCAGACTAACCCCTGCATTTCCAGTGCTCCTACAGGAGAATGATTTTTTTCTCCCACTACCACTGTTCCAGAAACTCCCACACTCAAGGAAGTCTTGAGCTGGGGTGGGGGGGCTGAACTGGACCAGGGATATTAGTTATGTTCTTGTGACCTCTGATTACTTGATTTGACAGCATGCGCATCAGACTTCTCTATTGCACAGAGCAAGTCCATAGAGCACAACAACCTAGAAACTCATGGAAGCTGCTAATCTTTTATCCTATAAAAAGAGCCTGCTTATTTTTAAATAAGTATTTCAGTAAATTGCAAGAAGTCCTTACCAACAGAATATGAGCAGATTTATGTCATCTAAAAATATATAACAGGAAGGATGAGTATTCTCCTGTGGCATGAGTGTATTGCAAAAGACTGTAAAGCTCTTCAGATTTCTTATAGTATTTAGAACAGCCAAGGAGAAGGGGCCTTGCAAAAAGGGTGCGGGGCAGTGGAGGTGAAATGGGAACTGTAGTTTGTACTGTCGCTGCAAACAGCTACTGCCTTTTCTCAGTCTTTGTGTTCTTACAGCTGTTCTGCTCACGCTCTGTAAGCACCAGCATCTGTGTTTCATAGGAAGGGGTTTTGAAACATGGCTTTGCTTTTCCCGGCTCTGAAAATGACCCCAAACTGGTTTCTTACACACTTTGTGCAATGGTTTGGGAATCTGGGAAACTCCACAACGCTGCTGTACCAGACTCCATGCACATCTGTGAACATCTGGGGACCTGACCAGTTCTGCCCAGCTCCACTTTTCTTTTAATCTGTAGAAATTCCTCTACTGATTGTGTGCCTAAGGTAAATTACTGCCTTTTGAAGCTGCTCACATGTATACAGGCTCCTATTTCAGCCTGAGCAAGAACCAGGCATGGACATAAGGGCTCAACCCCACCACCATGAGGAGATATCCCTCCCTCTCCATCTGTAAGGGTCTCTCGCTGTGCCAATGCCCAGTGGATGTTAGAGGGGCTCTCCAACAGCTCTCCTGCTTCAATCAGTACAACTTCTGCATTTGCTACACTGGTTTTCTCCTCAGCCACTCTATTATCACTCTTTTGATACTCCTCACTTGAATACACTGCAGTGTATGAATTATTTCACATCTTCACCCTGCTTTTCTAACCTTCCTCCCTCCCTCCCCACCAAGTAGTTGCTAAACTCCCTCTTTGACCCAAAAGTCAGACAAATAACAAACCTCTGTTCCTTCTTTTGCCCCAAAATAATCTTTGCAGCTATGGTTGTCATGAAAGTCTGGACTTCTGTAGCTTGAGATCTCCCATAGCATCCTAATTTCTGCTTTGGAGGCAGAAACAACTGAATAACTGCAAGCCAGTTACCTATAAATCAGATGTTTCACCTGAGCCATGCTTCTTCACAGGGAGTTTCCACAGTCCAAATTGGTAGGGCCTTTTCTAAAAGATTTATTACACCTGCTGTTTATTAGAGTTTGCAGACACAATTACAGTCCAGCAAACCATTAACTCATTCAATCCTCTGAGCGCAGCTGATCCAGTTCTAGATTTCTAGATGTGGTTTTCAAGGCATCTCTCCCCTCCTTTCTCATCAGACTCACACTGCCATAAATGTCAGGGGCCAGGGCCTGTCCCTCTGCAGCGAGGGAGCAGGAACCCACCCTCGTGGGGAGCTGACAAGTTTGTTTCTGAAATGATGTCCCTCCAGCCGCTGTTTGGAAGGGTTCCCCTCTCTGCACCGCAGCGCTGCTGCCCTTCCTAATCAGAGCAGCCCTTGGGAGACGCATCTTGTTTTCAGTCAGAAAATAAAATGGTGGTGGATTCAGTTAATTCAGTATCACTAATTAAAAGAAGCATAAGTTAAAGTTTTCTTCTCAGGAAAAAGAGGTAGTGACTTGAGTTCGCTCACACTTTGCAGTCTTATTCCAGCCAAAATGTGCTTTCTCCAAAACGAGCTTTCAGATTTTTCCCCTGGGATCTTTGTCTATGGCATAGCTCATATGTGGATGAACTTTGCAGATGGTATATGTTTCTAGTGAGGATTCCTGTTTCTTTAAGCTCATTCAAAAATAACAGCTTAATTGTTTCTTGTACTTATTCTCCAGGGTTGTTATTGTACCTGTGAGCTCCGGTCAGGTTTCAGGTCTCTTCTGGTATAGTAGATGTTTGACATTGACATGAATCAATTTAATCTCCAAGTTCAAGGGCAAGGCATTAATGGAGAGAGAAGTGTTTCTGTGCCGGGTGACAGCATATAGAGCACCATGTGCTAACACTCCACTCTGGAAGGATACAGCTGTATGTTAAAAAAAAAGTTTCAGAAAAGTTATCACCTCTGCAGACTACAAAAGCAAATTCCTTCCACACGTGTCCATCACAACTCCTTCACGAGCATGTGCTCAAGTTGCAGTTCCACTTCAACGTTTGGACTCTGGTTTTCAAAACAATTAAAGGATTCTGGTCAAGGCTGGATACCCTTCCTCTCTTTTTGACTTCCATTTTTAGTTGGCCAGCCCTCCCCATGCACCCTACAGTTTGCTGAGCATCTGACTCCCGGCCGTGAGCTCCATTAGATGTCAGGCACCTGAGTACTAGGTCTTGTTGCTCTGACTCAGACCTTGCCAGAATAAGTCTAGCCCTAAAGACTGTAATGGATAAAATTAATTACTCATGTTCACATATGAACTTGAGTTATTAAACTTTAGGAGTAATAGAAAAACAAAGAGTGAATAGGTGGCAGATTTTTTAACAGCTTCATTTATAGCCACTTTGCAGTAAGTCGTTGCAACATTTTCTTCTAACATAAACAAGTTCCCAATAGGAATGAAGAGCTATGAAGTTGGGAGACATTTTCTTGGCTTCTCTCTTCTGAATCGTAAGAGCTTTTTCAATCATTTTCACCTCTTTACACCCTAATTTCCATAACTGTAGTTTCAGCATAATACTTTTTATAGTCCCTGATGAGGAAAAGATAACAACTACAGAAAATTCACATGGCAATCACAGCTATAACACATGTGATAACTTTTGCACACACATTCAAAGCAGCAGTCTCATTCTTTGCTTGGGTTATACAAGTCCAAAACTGTTATCATAGAGTTGGATTTACCTATGACAGCGCATTTAACCCTATCAACTTGGGATCAAGCAAAGAGCATTAAGAGCATTAACTAAGATATTAACATTTTGCCCTGCCAATGATTTTCTTTTCCATTTTTCTCTAGTCTCTGATTTTGTGGCTGTGAGGATTAGATTGCTGTGTAGAATTTCTGACCAGAACCTCGACCTGGGAGATTTTTTACATAGTAAACTCATTTTTTATTGCAAGATTTTAAAATACAGCTTCACAGAATCCAGCCATTTTTTTTCTTTTTCCCCAATTGCACAAGCCCTCTTCTCTCAACAGCTAGTAGCATGCATCTGGAGATGGATGGGCAACTTTCTAACTCTCCACTTTACTCTCTAGTTCCTGAATCCTGCTCAGTCCCTCGGGCACTGCCTTTTCAGAGCTCTGCTCTCCCTTGCTTATGATAGTCTCCCCTGTTACTCCCAGTCCCTCTTCTCAGGAAATGATCTGCTTCCTTTTGGTCCCTTCAGGCAGCATTACCACCCATGGTGGTAGACTATGCCCTACAGTCAGCTTCTGTCCTCCTCACATGTCCCAGCCTCGTTGCCTCCTCATCTCATTTAGGATAGTAGCTGCATATCTTCCTCATCAGCATCTCTTAGTGCAGCTTTTCTCTTTGCAATCTTACTTGCAACCTATTCATTTTACTTCTGTGCATCATCCTAGGATACGGTTGGTATGGAAGGTGCCACACGGAGGAAAGTTCTGCAGTGTATTGGTTTATCTCATAAAGACCTCTGCTGGAAGAAAAACAGAAGTAACCGACTAAAGCTGTCAAAAATGTTGTAATCACTTGGAAGACAACAGTAGGGGCAGAACATATGAAAAAGGAAAAAAGAAATGAAGAAATGTTTTCTCATCTCCTTCAGAATCAAACTGTGAATGTGTTTTTCTTGTTTTCTCCCAGGAAGTCTGCATAAAAACACATGCTTGAAGGCACTTTAGAGCTGTAAACTCCTCAGTCACAGCTCACACACACATTCCTTTATCAAGCAGTTAGAGCCGAGCAAACACGGCCACCCCTCTCCTGAAGGTTACCATCACAAGCAGAGACCAGAACAGGGAACATACAAAGGTGCCTTTTGCTGCTTCAGAAGTCAGGTTGGTACAAAATACTTTCTCTAGCAATTTAAACTAGGTCGTCCTCATTTCTGCTGAAGCAAAACAAGGAACACCCACACTTTCCATGTCACTGCCAGTGCCACAGAGGGAAAAAATCTTCAGCAAAGGGCAGCAAACCACAGCAAGGGACACGAATATGTTCAGCCACTGCAGCTGCTCAGTCAGCAAATATAAATCAAAGGCTTCCCTTCTACTTGTGGTGTCAGGCCAGTTTAAACAACATCCATGCCCAACCCCCACCATTTATCACTATTTCCACTGTAATATAAGCAAAGGGTGAGTCCACCATCCTAGCCTGGCTCCTTAGAAGCGAGATTCCAGACCTTTCCCTCATCTCGTGCTTAGGTGTGCACTGCGGAGCAGCCCCAGGGCACGCACTCTGGGTTCCCTCCACAGGGAATTAAGCTAAAGAAAAGGCTGCGGAAGCACTCTCACCAGCCAAAGGGTGCATAGGATCTGACTAGAGCCAGCTTGAGAGAGATGCTCCTGAAACGCGCCTAGATGATGGGTCCTCATCATGACCCGCCTCACTCTACAGATACGCTCCTTTTTCTCAGCTTGCATAGCCTAGCAGTTTCGTTATCAGTGCAGCAAATGGGTCTGTGGAACTCATCTTTAGAAAAAAAACCCTTAGCAGAAAAAGCAAGTTTTAATTCTGACTCTCTCTTGCTCACAGAAATACCTCACAAGCAACTATTGTCGCAACAGAGAAAGGCGCGCTGCAGTGCAAGGACGAGAGTGCCCTGCGCCGCTGCTGGCGTTGTTCCTCCCAGCAGATCACAGCTTCAACAAGCCAGGAGAAACAGCCTTCACCATCCCTTGTGCTCTACAGAAAGGGTTTGCATTTAGGCTTTATCAGCCTGAACAAGAATTGACATTGTCCATCAGTGCTTTTCTGTAAGAGATTTTCTTCCATGGTAAGTAAAACACTTGTCCCTCTTCCCTAGACTCCTTCCTGTGTTAGAAATTAAGTAGTCTCAATATATTCTCCTGCACTATAATATCTATTTCAAATTCCAGTTCCCCAAAAACCCTGAGAGACCTTAAATGACAACCACACAGTCTTAAGATACATAGAATACTGCAAACATAAACAGTATAGAGAAAGCTGCTCTTAAGGAGCACCTTCAAAGTGCATTTAATAATACAGAAACAAAGTCTGAGCATTGTATCCTTTCCTAACTGCATTTATAACCTAGCAAACTATCCGTAAAGCCCTCGCAGAATCTTCTCTGGTAGTGCATTGATACAATACCTTCAAGTTTAGTAGATTAACTTTTGCTCAAATATGATTGCTTTCTTTTAACTTCTACTCAACCGTTGTTTTAGGGCTCTGTGGAGTTACAGCTTTATAGATTTGATTATTTACTGGATGCATCCAAGTGAATAAACTGCATTTTTTCTAAATAGAAACAACAGCAAAATTCCTGACCTATATCACCTTGTTGTCCCAGAATAGAATCAAAGGCTGTTGAGCTAGTTTATGTCTCTTTTTAGAAATAGGAAGACCTTTGTTTTGTGCAGATATGTATGCACTTCTGCTCGAGATTGCAGAGGAAACTGGGGAAGTGAGCAAGCACAGCACTAGCTACGCTCTTGGCACGCGGTCTGCCTGTAGTGGTATTTGGTGTTTGCGTTCAATGATCATGTATGACAATTAACAGACTGAAAAAACATCATAGTGATGCTCTGTTCCACGCTCATTAAATAAAATTTGAGGCCATATCTTCTATTTCCCTTGGTTTGAGAATACAGTTCCTCTAAGACCCATGAAATAGCAGCAGTGCTTGTTCTTTTCTTATTCAATGAACTACAGGACTTGCACAGGATGCAGCAGTCAACAGTAAACAAAAAACAAAGCAGAGGGCTATTCCATAAATACAATTGTTAACATTTGGGTAACAAGCACAGTAGCAAAGCAGGTATTTTTCAAAAACAGAACAGTAGCAATACCCCTAAACCCAACAGGCTTTCAAGGGAAATGGGGAAATAACTTTCATTTGAATCTTTGCAAGTTTTTTCACAAGATAGTTAATGCCTATGTAGCTGACTTAGTAGTCAGCTCCACTATCAGAACATCATGGCTTTTCTGCACAGCTGGTGAAAATAGGTAGATTTCCAGATACCCCATTCCTCTGCTAGTAACTAACACCACTTTTTTTTTTTTTTTTTTCTTCTCCTCTCCCCTCCAGCTACAGAATCCCACAACTGGAAAGATTTGTTTGTGCTCGTGGGCAGAAGGTTGAATATAACAATGTGGTATATTTAGGGATTGGTCCTTTATTTATTATGTCAGTAAATATTTCTATTAGAAGCCTACTGAATGTTTACAAGAGATTTTCACTCAAAAGCATCCCAAAGCCTTCTATAAACCCTGCGACAGAGCTAACGCCTTCTTCCACGTCTAGCACAAACTCTACTCCAAGCTTAAAAGCTTTAAAAGCAAACGGAAACCTCTTCAGAGAGGAAGCAAAGACCAACGTACTCATGCGAAAATCCCTGTTGAATCAAGTTAGCGGGAGGGAGATCATCTAAAGTAAAATCTGGCAGAACACCCTGCTGGCATTGCAGCGGTCAGCAGGAAAAATGGTCTGTTGCCAGCGTGTGACCACAAGTCACAGTTATCAGAAAGAAAACCATGGAAAAAAAACGGCAGAGCAGCGCAGCCCTGCTTGCCTGCGGAGCGGGGATCTGGCAGCGCGGCTCCGGCTGGGCACGGGGAGCAGTCGCTGAAGTCCAGGCTGGGCACAGCGATGAGGCCGGGGTTGACTAACGCACTAGCAAACTTCAACTGCACGTCTTAATGGCAACAAACATGATGTTCTTTTGTCTCGGCTAGAAAACTCAGATACGCAGCTGAATTCGGGGCTGCCTTTGCTGCTAACCATGTGAACTGAACAGCAGGCTGCAAGTTTAAGTGAAGCAACTTTTTTTCTCGATTTTAGCTAGAAGTGATGGGGGAAAGGTTTCTTCTTATTTTCAGATAAATAGGTGAATCCCTTCACAGGAAAAGCCAATACTCGAAAAGAACAAACAAACATGAAAAGACTAAGCTGGATGGTGTTAAGAACAAAATGTGCACTAAATCAGGGCTGCGCATTTTGTCTTTCCTGTTATTAATAGCACTCTCAGGGGATACTGACTCACTAGCTGACTGAAGTACTTGTGGTTTGGGACCCACTCTGAGCCAGTAATCCTGGCACCAGGGAAGCTCTACTCTTTTCTTTACACAGGGAAGCTTCCAGGTCAACTTACCATGTTTTGCAACACCAGTGACCATACACAGCAAAGCTCTCAAGTTAGTCGGGGCTCTGTAAGGGGAACTGTCACCTACCATCTGGTGGTATTCATCTGCCAGGGAGTGTTTCTAACAGGACACTCTCCTGGGTTCAGTAGCCTTCAAGCACTTGCCCCTTCACCCCCACTTGAACCAAGAGTTGGGTTTGCAAGTTGTCACCTCACCCTGTTCACGCAAGCAGGTGTTTGTCAGTCACAGGCACTCCTCAACTACACGGATTGGAGCAGCGCACTGCACTTCTACACTTGCACTTATTTTTATTTTGTTCCCATGCAGTGATGTGTTAATGGAGAGCACATCTCTCTCAAGCTCCGTGCTGCGTTTTTACTTGAGCTATTTGGCTTGATTAGAAATTCAACCTCTCCTAACACTCAATGATGGGATTACTTCTGTGGAAAGTGCCTGCCTTTAGGGAAAAGCAGGGAAATAATTCAAACTGCAGGGAAAGTCACCTTCTCCCACCGCTCTGCAGGGCGGTCCTTGGGACCTTCTAGCAGTCAGAAGCATTTTGATGCTTTTGGCATGTGACGTGAACACTGTTAAAAGAGAGAAGTACTGGTAAGGATTATCTGCCTTCACACTGCACAAGACATGCAACTTGTAGGAAATAGACTTTCTCAGCAGCAAGATGATAACAGATTCTCTTTACATCAGGCAGAATATTGTCATTTTATGTTTTCCAGATATTTGGCCTGGCCTCAGCAAGTTAGTGATCCGGCTTTAATGCCATAATTAATTCTATACAAAAAGTATGCATTTTTAATTGTATCCCTGGCTGTGTAGCAACATTTAAGCATTATCAGTATTCTCAGTGATTCTTAAAAGGACAGATACAAGAAACTCATTTAAGAAGGTTTAAATATTTAAGTGGAATATTTCAATGTAGTCAATTGATTCTAAGTACAGAGATGTACAAGCTTCACAGGGGGGTTGGCATGAACTCTCATCTGCATGAAGATGAGTTTGTGCTGAAGTCTTTGCTGAACTGCATCAAAGTGTAGCCTCCCCCTACTATTGTTCCTTAAATCTCCTGTAACTACTGTTTAGCCATAAAATCCAGGAAACTGAAGCAACATTTAAGCAACTGAAATGTTAGTTTTCAAATCTTTCTCTTTCAAAACACTTAAGGTAGACAATGCTATTTATACTCAACACAGTTGAAGCTTGACAGTTTACCTAACTAGAAGCTGCTCCCCCCAGTTTTACTAGAAATATGCTGAGATTTACAGCTGTGTAACTGAGGGACAAATTAAGTTCAGACAGCTGGACTGCACCCTGAACAGCATCACAGCAGGAAAGTATCCACAATTTCAGCCAAGAAACTGCTGCTCAGGTCTCAGCCTGCAACTGCTCATGAGCACGTTCTGCTTCGCAGAGATGGCAAATCTGTAAATGCTTGGGCCTCTGTGCAGAGGAAGGCAGCATGCTGCATGCATGCTGCAGGCACCCTGGTGTCTTCCTGCCCCTGCTTTTAGAGAGCTGTTCCCAACCAGTGCGATGCACCCATACAGATCTACTGCAAAGGGAGAGGGGCTCATCTACAAGATCATAACTCAACAGCAAGTTTCTCCACTTATGCGTCTGGGCAGTGCTTAGGAGTTAAGAGGTCTCTACTCCTTTAAAACTGTCCGAAGTGACCTTCTTTGGGGTTTTGAGGGAATGGGAGATTTTTGTTTTCTGCATGACCTTAAATTACCCAGACTATATAAAGGCGTGGTATGATCAGGACACTCATACTGACCACTTCTTCCTCTGCAGTCCTCCCCCAGTGTCTTTTGTCCAAACTACATCAGAGCCATTCATGAGACTTTCTTCATTCAGTCTTACAGTATTCCCTAAAAATTCAAAGGCAGAATTGATTTTCCAAAAACTAATGCCAGCAGGAAACAGAATGCAGACTGGAGCATTCTCATCTTGAGAAAGAGGCTAACAAAGAGAATATTGTCCTCATTTTGTAGATGTTTATTGTCTAAATTACTTTGACCAAGCATTAGATATATCTATATGCTTCTCTGTAGCACAATTTGAAATGCTGGCAAAACAGCATCAGTGCTCACAATGCAATAATCTCATGAGATCTTTTGCAAAGCAGCAGTCAAAACAGGCAATTTATGCTTAAACTAGCCAGCCTTAAAATTGAGCATTATACAATGGAGAAATAAAAGTTATCAAATGGTGTTGATTCAACTGCTGGCATTTACAACACAATAAAGCACCTTGGGGTAGAAGTAGTGTTCAGCTTTTGAACTCCTTCAAAATAAAGCATTTATGGGGTATAGCCCTTAAACATGCACATCACAAAACATGGCCATTCTTATCCCTAGCAATCAGAGTCCAAATGATTATTTAAATTCAACTGTGTTTTGAGAGATCTTTCCAAACCAATGACCTTGGGTACTTCAGTTACAGTGATGAACATATGTATTTCACTGCGTAAGTCTCAGCCCATGAAACAGCTGTAAGAATGGGGGCTAGATTCTGAATACAGCTTTAAGTTTTTTTTTGTTTTTCCTGCTTTTTAAAACAGAAAAGAGATGGAAATCAGAGACCTGCTTTCCTTTCCACTTACACTTTCTGCCCCCCCCCGCCCCAGTGATAAATCCATCTATTTAAGGAAGTCCTATCAATATAAGGCAGAAGCAGAGAAGACTCAACTTAATGGTCAAAATTGAGAAATTGAGAGGGGAAAAAAAATACCATCAGATAGAAATGCTAAAAGATGAGCTTTGTAGGAAGTTCTCTAGTAATTAACAACCTACTCATCACAAAGTCCAAGAGGGTATAGCTGAATGAACATAGCTCTGTACACAGACATAGCTCAGAATGTCATGATAGAAAAAAAGCTACCAGATTTACATTACAGAGCAGAGGTTTTCTTTTTTCTTTTTTTTTTTCCCCTCTCCTTTTCCTTCTTTTTTTTCACCTACTGTTTTTATTATAGTACTTAAGGTTAATAAAACACCACTGACTTGAAGGGAGATGACAAGAGATATAGTAAACAAGCTGTTATTGATTTGGCTCAGGGACAATGAAATACCCACTGACCCATCCTTACCCCAGATATTTACTGCTGCTTTTGCTTACTGTTAGATGACAGCTAGTGTGACAGATGCCCTTTATGTATGTGATATATAAACATTATAGCTTGCTGGAGTAAAAAAATAAAAGACACTTCAGAAGGCTATTTGCTTTGCAAATTTAGAAAGTTTCTTAACTACTACAGAAGGATTTCAATATTCTCACTGAAAGGAGCATACTGGATGTGTATGTTGACATGTGCATTAACATCTGAATGCAAGTTTTCAGCTTCCCCATTCACTATCAAAATTAACACATCAGTTATCTTGGCCAATTATAAACAGTTATGAATTTTGAATCATGCTGCCATAGTTTATGATATAACTGAAAGGTACTGACAGATTTATATTATAAATGAATTACAACCAGCTGTGAATTACAGGACTGTAGTTCCTTTCGAAAAATAGAAGTAATGTCACAAGCCTCAGAAGAGGTCTGATTCACTAAAATCCCAGGGGAATTACTAGGATTTGCAACTTTCATTTTCCATATAATTTTTACAAGCGCTGCGAGGAAGTGTTGATACATTCGCATCTCCTTGCTCAGATTCTCTTCTCTCAACTTACCCTGCTCATCCTTCCTTCCTTTTCATGACTCATACCTCCACATTGGGCCCTTTGCTTTAGGAGACAACAGTAGTCACCGATTCAGGTGTAGGGATGATGACGTCTGATCTCTGCCTAACCCAGCTCAAACTATCACTGCTTGAACTGCCTTCTGCAGAAAAATCAGCAAAACCAGCCATGGGTTGGTGCCTACGATGGGTCTACAGGCCAGTGCACTGGCTTAACCCGCCAGTGAAAGTGGCTGTGTTACCCTGCTAGGTGGAGAAGGGGTTCCCTGTGGAGTGCTACACACCTCCACCTGACACTTTTCTCATTTATATCAGTGTATGCTCACAGGAGGCACAGGTAGGCTGCTCCTCCTTGGTTTCCACAACCCTGGGAGGAAGGGTCTCTGCCTGCCTTAGAGCAGCAAGCCAGGTCATTTATAAGTTTAGCCCTTTTGATAATACATTTTGAATTTTCTTGGCCAATTTAGACTGCACAGGAGAGTGCAGGGTGAAATTTTCTTCTCAGGGAGGAACTTGCAAGTTGCCTTCGTGGTGGTTGTGACAGCTGATCATCCAAACTATTTATGACTCTCTAACTTATATTTAGAAATTACAGTTACTACAATTGTAGTTACTTCTTTTTCTTACATGGAAAGAGAAGATATTTCATCTAGTACTTGATTCCTGAAAGCTTTGGAGATTTGGAAATCAAGAGGAAGGACCAGTTACAGGTAACCAGCCAATACCATGATAGATGTTGCCCACTACCAGTGTCCCATGGTTCCCATTGCCAACCAACTGAACAGTCTTAGAACATGATATACTGGGTTCTGAGGTTTTCCCCATATGAAAAATCTGAAAAGTGAATTTTTTCTAACTTTTGATAAGTGAGGTTATCAAGAAGTTGGTTTCCTTTGCTTATCTTGCCTCTATGACTTAGATATCTCACTTAAAAGATGTCGTCTTTAATGAAATGCCAATGAACAAAATGCCACAATTTATACTTGGCTAAGGTGCTACTCAGGCTGTCTTCTGCAGTCTTCAGTTTAACATTTTTGTTGCTTTCTGAAAATATTACAGATCAAGCCACACTGAAAGGGTTAAGTAAATCCAATAGCCAGCAATGAGACCCCCCCCATCCCAGAGCTGCAAGAAGCCAGGACTTGCAGAATTTGGCACTTGAAAACAGATTATACAGGTGCAGAAATATGACAGCTGTGTATGATCATAGCCAAGGAGCAAATTAAAATTGCTCTTGGAATTCCCTTGCAATTAGTGCAGGGACACTGCACATGAAAGTCAGTGCTCACAAGTCTGGGATTTCACAGAGCGAGATGAATGCTTATGACACTAGCTATGCTTCAGTGTGATTAAGCA
>VZSV01000196.1:536249-596426 GCA_013398735.1 Nothocercus julius | reverse complement strand
AGTTTTCCTCCGTACTAAACTCTAATCCTCCTTTCCATAGCCAATTGAGCTAGTAATTGGCATTAGAGTTGACAAAATTACTACAGAGTCAGCTAGCAACTAGTTTACCCATGATAAATGCTTCTACATGAAGCTAGAAAATTTAAGACTGTAGAAAGGAAAAATAAGGTTACCCATGCTCTCTGAGCTGTGACATTTATTGAACGCTTGGTGAGTAACCAGCGATCTTATTTGTTAATACTGGCCTCTGCATATGTCAAATTCAGTATGTTACATTTATAGATGGACTGAAGTTGAAAGACAGAACTTTGAGAGGGAGAACCAATTCTGATTTCAACCAGAAGGCAGTGAGAGGCTGGGCTCTGTTGCTGCCGAAGGAAGTAGAAGAATTGGTTTTGAAAAAGGAGTCTGGGGTATGCACTGTAGAAAGAGCACAGGAAAGTACACAAGCAACAGCAATAAAAATGCAAAAAGATTAAATAATAAATCAAGCATAGAATTAATCTAAAAGCCCTGCAAGCTGATGAGCAAGTGTTGCAAGAACAGCAGGAATCTGCTTTCCTTCTGGCCACATCTGGAAAATCCCTCAGAATTTCAACTTCTCAAAGGCTCTGAAGAGTAAAGCAAGGAGATCAGACATCCATTAATAATCACTCAGGGCTCTTTTGGGGTCACTTACCCCTTACAACAGATGTAAAGTTAAGAGCTAAGACGTCAGCCTCAAAACTTAAAATCAGGTTATCAATCAAAGTTTCAGAAGAGCTTGTGACAATCTTTTCTCATCTATTTTATTTCTTATTGAAACAGGGTGCAATGGCTTTCATACCCAAAGGCAAATACACTTCTGCTACTTTGAAATAAAATTTTGGCATGGAATTTAAAAGCAGCGGAAAACACAAGTACAGCCCAAAGACATTCTGCCTGCTTAATTTAAACAAACAGGATACGGTTACAGCTAACCAGATACTGAAGTTCAGGTTCATTCTTTGCATGTTTTCAGTGTTTGCTTGCAAGCTTTCTAGGAAGGGGTCATAGAATCCTAGAATCAGAACAGCTGAAAAGACCTTCAAGGTGATCAAGTCCAACCATAAACCCATCCCCACCCTGCCTGCTAAACCATGTCCTTAAGTGCCTTGTCTACACGTTTCTTGAGCACTGCCAGGGACAGTGACACCACCACTCCGCTGTCAGCCTGGCTTCCCTAGTAGCCTGTTCCAGTACTCCACCACTGCCTCCATGCAGAAATTACAAAGGGGATGGAGGAAGGATCAAAGTTTCCCTTAACTCTCTTTAATCTGGGGCCCTTAAAAAGCACAACGTGGCTGGTGCGAAGTGCTGAAGGATGTGAAGCAGATGGGAAAAGCCTGCTGGGCTTGCCAGTTTTCCATGGCATAACTGCTGCCCTGCCGCAGGACCCTCACTGGGCTGCTCTTGAGGGGCTGTCAGGGCTCAGCCTTGCTCCTCAAGGACGGCCACCTGGGCAACTCCAGGCCTGGAGGCACTGGCCATCTTGCCTTTGCTCTGCTGCCGGCTCTGCTGAGTGGCAGCATGGGGTGGCCCGACCCGGCATGGGCCCCCTCTCGCTCTTAGAACATCTGTAAGTACATCGATCACGAGCAGGGGTTCATTTCAGTAGCCCTGTCCAAATCACAGGCCTGCAAGAAGCAAGGTGACAAAGTGTTTTTTCTTTCTAAGTGCTTTCCCTCCCACCCCAAGAAAAACGAAAAGATGATGTTGTGTTTAATTAAACTTTCAGCCCAGAATAAAGTGTTAGTGTAAATGGGGAAGACACATGTCAAAAGAACAAATGGTTTGGTGGTGAAGGCGGCTCATCTGCTGTGTGGGATAATAAAGCCCAGATCCTGCTTTCAATTAGGGCATGCAATTTTCTTGATAGTCATTTCCATTGTTTTTTATTCATACCATGAGCAAATCTAAATTTACATTTGAGTGGTCAAAACTCATTTGACTGAGTTATTTATAACGCATAACATAAGTTCAAAGGTAGGTTTCTTTCCCTGCATGTGAACTTTTTCCTTTTAGTAAATTTATATTTGAATTAGTTGGCCAACATCAGGTTGGGAAGTAGATCAGTTCAGAAATATTAAAAAATTATCTACTGACAATTAATAATTCTACCCACATTTTTCCAAGTTCATATGTGACAGCAAAATATTCACCAGATACCAGATGTCAAAGAACATGAAGTGAATCACTTCCTCAAATTTACATACATATTCACTGTTTGTCCTTCTGCCTTTCTCTATTTCACTATTGTGAAAATAGCAGCAGGATTTGGCCTACAATGAAATAAAACTGTAGTGATATTTTAGACATAGTACCATGTATTCTGACAAATCCTTGATACTGAGGCTAACATCTTGATCCGAGCTTGCTTTCCATCTCAAAGCTTTACAGCCTTCATCAATCTTGGTATTATATCTACTTGTTGGCGTTTTCCTACCTCTTATACTTTTTAATACTATCCTAATAAATCAGAGGTGCTCCTGCAAGCCCCTCTGCAACCAGAAACAACAGGACCGCAAGCCCAGCATGGAACTGGGGCAGACTTGGGTCCAAACCATGTCCCTACATGGTGGGCAGGTGAGAGCTCACCCTAAGGCAAGGGAAACTATAAATGCATTAGCAGAGCTAATGGCTACTCTTCTTCCAGTGCTCAACTCAACTCCGTTCTTTCCATGTCTATATGTGTGCAGACAGAGAACCTCCTTTTCACTCAAAACCCGGTTTAGCCTAATCTTGACTAGAGCTGCTGATTTATTCATGGAGCTTTGGGGACTGTTTTTCTTGCAAAACATACCGAGATAGGTTCACGTACTCAGATCCCTGACATTCATCAGCATTTATAGAAATCAACCATTCACAAAAAAAACCTATAAAGCCTCATGTTTATAATTTTTTTTTACTGCATCTTTTGTGCAGGGATCTCAAAGCCTTTGCTAATATTAAACACACTCAAACACTCCATGTGTTAGTCACAATTTAAGCAAAAGGCGACACACAAAGAGGTACAGTGATTTGACAAAAAAGGACAAAGAACCTAGACAAGCTCATCTTGTGCCCTCGTCTGAGAACAATCCTACTGAGACCAGGCATTCAGTCTGCCCTGCTAAAATTAGCTAATTAATAGGATTACAAAGACAGAGCTTAGACTCAAGCAGGACCTGTAACAGAAATACGCTTTCTAGCCCTTGAAAGTGTATCTGTATTGTGACACTATATGAAGTAGAACACTTTCACCACTACCAAGAAAATTGACTTGTTCTTGTGCACATTGAATAAGTGCACAATAAATGAACAGGAAAAAAGTAAATATTAATCACCAGACACTATCATCTGAGAACCAGAAAAATTCAAGGAATCCATCTAAAACCTTAGCCCATACAAAAATATTTTAAAATACTTATCTTTTCAGCCACATACATGTTGGTTAAATAAAGAACAATATAAAACATATGCCTCGTAAGAGATCTATAGCAATAGAGATTTGCATCAATATGGAATGAATAATATTAGGTGTTAGGTGAATAGGAAGTGTTTAGTGAATAGGAAGTGTTTACATTTAAAAACTAGAAAGCTGGTTCAAAAATCAGCAAGTTGCTAACCCAATATCCACGTTCAAAAGGAGCCTCTTCCCTGAATTCAGAGTCCAATTTTGAAAGAGGATTTGGTTATGTCAGGTCAGAAACAGCTAACAACATCTAGGAATGAATTCTTTTATCAAGTTAATAGCAATGCAAAACTGTCCTAATCTATTCAAAAGACCATTACCCTAATAAGATAAATAAAGGTATTTACTGCTATTATGAGTTATCCTATCTCATATAAAGTAACTTACTGGTAGATTAGTAACCCAGCTTGCTCTGACTTCTGACCCTTCTGAGAAGAGCTTCTGGAAAGCTCTTCTCATTTCTCACTTCTCATGTGCAGCAGCTTCTAGTGATCTTATTTTCTTCTGGCATAAGTAAACTTCAAATGAACATATGCTTCCTACAATTATTATTCATAGGTACCAAGCTGTTCCATGTATTATCATGTTCTTCTATGTCTTAAGGTTATCATATGCTATTTCTTAGGCCATTTTATGGTAAGTTAAGCATAAGATATTTTACATTAAATGTTGGATCTACATGAAGGGCTAAAGCAAAGTATTTCAACTTAATGTGAATGCAGTAAAATTAAATATGGAATTCTCTTGCAGGAAAATGATTCTGTAGATGGTGCGAAGCTGCCAGTGTCTTCCTGATAGTTCACCCTGACAACAGGGTCCATGACTAGCAAATCTCCTTATCTGCAGCTCTTATTAATCTCACCTATTCCTGTGAGTCTCTGGTTATTTATAAATCACCACAACTAATGTCAATTACAGATGATTGGGAATTTTCCAGCCAAACTGGCAGAAAATACCAATTAATCTGAACAGGTTTGTAGGAATGTGTTGATATCAGTGGAAAATTTGCTTGGAAAGACTTCTGATCCAAATTATACACCTTTTAATAGCCAATAACCTAGAATCAGTTTCAAAGTACTGCTCAGTATTTTAACCACCAGGCTGCTAGCTCTTCTTGAGTGGGTTTCTTGGTCTCTTCTTTTGAAACTATTCCACTTCTAATTATTTGCACGATGTTCCAAGGAACAAGAAATTAAACCTTAGCTTCCAGCATCCCAAGTTGGAGTCCTGACAACTGGGTTTGCCCTAGTATTTCATGATTAGTGAGAAAAAGCTTCAAAGAGAATTTGAAACATCCTGCCCATTCCTACTCTTTCCAGAAATAACCAGCCTAGGGGGTAACTAGTTTCCATATAAATATGGGAAGATGCAAGGACAAAAACTTAATGCAGGTGGCTCACAGGATCACCCAGACTCATTAGCTCTTCTGTGGCATCTTCCTTCACTGTCTTGGTGGACTGAGAATAATTTTTAAAACACTAATTTGTGTGGTGTAGGAAAAACATTCCCACGGAGTTCTAGCCCTCTGGCTATATGGAGCTGCCCCAAAAGCTCATCTGGCTCCCAGGCCTCCCAGTCTAGGCGAACTTAAAGATAGTTTAAAAATTGTGTTTTGTTTCCTGTACTGGGATTATCATGAATAGGTTCTGGCCCTGCATACATTCTCCTCCACATCCACAACACAAACAGTTCAGAGAGAAAACACTTTTATATCATTCTGGTCACATGTAAAAGGAAAAAAGTTCTATTACAATAATGCCCAGGGGTGCTAATCTCAGTGCTGATCAGCACTACTGTCCTAGTCAAAGATATCAGGAAGATAAAGTCTCAGTCTAAAGAATTTCCCCTCTTATGTGCATGCAATAACACCAGGCAAGTCATGCAGAGCTTTAAGCAGACGGTGATGTTAGAAGACAAGCAGGAATTGGGCACAGCACAGCGCCCTGCAGGTTCAGAGGACTTGCATGTGGAAATCGGGGCAGGAAGCAATACATTTGGGGACTATAACAGCTCTGCAGGTTTCCTATTCAGCTGCTACCCAGGTGGACTGCAAAGGAATTTCCTTTTAGAAATGAAAGAGCATATGGTGGTATCCACATACACTATTAAGGAATTTGAATATAAACACAGCATCCTGAATTATTTTTCATTTAGAACAGATGGTATTTAAGTCCTTTCTTTGCATTCCCTTTTAAGTTGGAATATAACACTTTAAGAAAAAGGTGAGTCAGAAGAAAGGATTTGTTTTGCAAATCAAATGCTTTGCTGGAAAAACAAGACTACTCACATTCCCATAATATCAGTAGCAGAAATAAGGGCCTCTTTCAGCCCTTTGTGAATGTGTCAAATATCAACAGTTTTTTAGTCAGGAAATTTAATAAACAGGACTTGCAATGATGATGCAAATCATTACTTAAGTGTACTGATAAAGAGCTGCAGGGCATGGAGTAAATAATCACGGCACCTACTGAGTCTGAACAGGCTCAGTAATGCTAGAATCTGAACTCTGCGAGTAATGCTGTTGTAGCTACTGAGGAATAGGGACATTAACTCCTTGCAACACAGGCTGAAAATGGGAAGAGGTTTAACTCTCATTCCCCAATACATCACAGCTGCATCATTTCTTGTGATGGTTGTAACAATTTGCCAACAGCTTCTTTTAGAGCATCAACTCTTATAACATCATCAACTTACTAGGTGTCATAACACACTTATATATATTTTTAAGCAACACAGAGGTATTATTCTGTTCACAGTTGAGAACCAGGAGTCCCGCAAGCTACTTTCCATGCCCAGGAATATTGTCCAGTTCTTCTCTGGCCATAGCTTTGGACACTCTTCTCAGGTCCCTGACCCTCACATAATCACACTGTGGACATACCACATAAAACTAACAGGAAATCAGGAAGCATTTCAACAGACCAGTTTCAAAGGTGCTTTCACAATGATACCCCTGCTTTATCATTTTATTCTCACCACAGCAGACTTCTCTAGAAGTAACCAGAGCTTGTGCCTTGATGTAATCCAGCTTTGTATCGGGTATTTCAAAATATTAATCCAAAAAATTCATTTGATCCTCAAAATCCAAGTGACAAGCTTATCTGTCAAGACTTGAATAATCATTTTCAATTCATTCTTCTTTTAACCTCCTACACTTTCAAATAGGCTTTTTTAATGTTTTCAAGTTTTCCTCTGTAGCTACAAAGACCTGTAGTACTTTCTTTGAAAACATATTACATGCTTTTGCCCTTAGTTATGATTTCAAAAAGCACCTATTCATTTCACCCATCCATGGCAACATTTTGAGATTAACCTAACATTACTGCTAAAACCTGCATGACCTTAGGAATTAAAGTCCCAACGAGGAAACAGTCTCATAATAAAACCTGTGCCATATGTCACTTGCTTCTTCAGGAGGACATACCTGCAACATCAGCATCTATGAAGCAATAATATACTCTTAAGGCTTAGTGCGCAAAAATTTGTTTTTAAAATTCAACATATACAAGCCATTTTTAAAATTCTTCCTTAGATAGGAGAGCCACATAGAGAAATGAACCACATAGGCCCAAATGATCTAGAGATTTTGTTTGTCCCTTCCTTTCTTTATCTCCTTTCCCTACAGCCTAAGGACACAGCCAAGTTCTGTATGTACTTTTCCTTGATGCCGTGGAAAGGGTTGTGATTTCTTTCCGAGTTAAACTGGTTTTTGCAGCTGAAATCTGTATTTTTCCATTATGAAAGGTTTTTAAATAATCTTGACTTCTGAGGAACTTAAACTGGAAAATGGTCAAGCCTTTTGCAGAAATACTTCTCAAATTGCCCTTCTTTGTGGCTACTAAATTTTACAGTCACCTTATAAAGAAAAGACTAACCCAGTTTTGTGATAAAAACTAGTTCAGCAAGAAAGAAAACTTAAATGAAGTCAGTTAAGTCACATCCTAAGAGAAAGGTATCAAAATATTTGGTAATATTTTCAGCAGAGGGGGCAGTATTTACAGAACAATAACTATGACCATACTATTTCAGCATAGCAATTTAAGCTCCTTGCTCTATGGAAGTTTTGGAAAATGGACTTTTTTTCTTTATAGCATTCTAGAGAAGGTAGATGAAGCTTTCTCTAGCTCTCTATTATGTCAGAGAGAAGAAATTCCTGCAAAGACATTCTTCCACACTACTTCTCAAAAATCTGTGAGGTGGTAATGATTTTCACACCTTTAAATTAATGGATTGAAGGGACTAGGATCTTGTATAACAGCTCTTCTACAACATTCAACATAATGGCATAGAAATTGTATGGAATGCATATCCAAAAGGTTCCAGAAATGCAAGCAATGCTACCTTATTGGAGAACTTCTGTGCTTGAGACCCAGGAAAGCTTTTGCTCAAGAGGCACTCCTGCTTTACTTCTGCTCAGTGCAATTCCAACAGCTGCACTGCTTCCAGCATCCTTGCTGAAACACCGCTCGGCTTCCCTGGGATGCACTTAGGTTGATCCATCAGTCCCCTCAACTAGCTCATGACTCCTAACATCATACTGCTCACATGAGGTTATTAGTGTAGTGTTCAATAAAACGCAGACTCCAGCCTACTTCAGAACAGTTCGGATCGCTCAAAGTCAAAACCAAAGAGGACATCCTTGCAGTGCATATTGCTGCAAGCTGCCACACTAGCCTGGTCAAGAGAAATAAAACAGTACTGCAAGGCTCCATGAGAATGGACTGCTCACCTGAGAAACCATTTAAGTGACGGGGCTATTAATGTGCCGAGTACACTTTCACGCTACTGTGCTACAGTCCATATGAACTGATTTATGGTCAATCCAGACAGGCCGGTATTATACTATCTCTATGAAAGTAGCTGCAGCACAATCAGCTGATCACGAAGGAACCCTCAAAAGGTATTAATGAGTTATGCTTTCCCTTCCATCATTCAGCTTTGAAAAAAAACATACACCATTTAGACATGGCTTCAAAAAAAAAAGTCCAAATGCAGATCTATGCCTGCTCAGAATCTGTAGGTTGGAGGAAGATTTGCTTATGCCCTGCACTAATTCTCTATAATTAATATAATTTACTATAATTAATGACATTTGAGTAAACTTTCCTATCAAAAAGACAACTCCTATAAGCCCCCCACACTCAAGTAAGGTTGTACTTACAGCTCTAAAAGACTTTCTAGCAAAGTCCTCAAGTGTTTGCAAGGACTAGTATTTCCAATATAGGACTTGACCCAAATATGAGATATGGGTTTGCAAAAAAGACCCGTACAGAGACAACAGTATAGAAAGGTATTTTGCCAGTCTTTAAAAGTGTTGAGTATAGTGTTTTTAGAGCTTCTTATTCTTAATTCTTCTCAGTGGGAGGAATTTGGAAGTAAAGTTCATATACATATTTATTCTAGCATTATGAAAATTCAGAGACCTGTTTTTCAGAACTAACACAAAATAAAAATATTGCTAAAAAGAAAAAGCCTTGTTGTGACAAGCATGGGAAAAAAATCTGTGCATGTATATTTATGCTAAGAAGAGAACACTAGCATTAAAAATAGTGTTGGATTACACAGCACTGAAGGCATTCTAATAGCAAAAACCAACACTGGTTAGCAGGAGTAACACATCACCAGGTAAAATAAGTCCGAGTGTGAGGTATATTACTTCAAGAACAAGAAGTCACAAGCATAGGAGAAGCTGGTAAGAAAAAAAATGGGAAGGGGCAGTCTGGCAAAAAAGGAGAAGCTAGTGGAAAGAATATACCTTGTTTTATGGTTATTTTATCTGCAGTAGGGTTAAGAAGGTTCCCACTCTTAGGTCAGAAATGCAAATATGGAGAAGATTTGATAGAGCGCTCATTAACCATGGAAAGACTCATGATTCATTGGCCAAACCTAAGAGCTGAAATTCACACCACAAGTCAGGTACAAATTTTGCAATAAGTTCAATTCCTCACTTAAACAGTTTGCACACAGAAGTAGTGGTTTGCTTTTAAGACTGTGTTTTTACAGTGTGGTAAACTTACATAAATTATAGTATTGAATGAAATTTCCTTAGGAAACTTGCTTGGCCTCTGTTGAACAGATAATACAGAACATAGTAAATCTTGACCTGGCAAAATCCAGTCTTACTTACAAAGATTAGTTTTTGTTTATTTAATACTCAAAACTACTTCTGGCAGCTGTTAGAAGCTCGGGTCTGGGAGTCCTGCTCTTGCAATCACCACCAGTGAAGAGCTGTTTAATTCATAGGCTTGCTTGAATCCCTTCCCACTCCCCACATTCCTCTCTAGAACTACATGTGACAGAATAAAATCTTGCAGATATAGAGTCAATATGCTACAGACCGTCTAGAGAAGCTAACGCTCAAGCTTCATTTTCTGCTTAGCAGAGGGTCAGCTGTTCTGAAATGTCCTATGCAAAATGCCTGGTACACTGTGGTCCGCACTGTGCACAGTAGTGTGATTACACATATCCTGAATCCAAATCAGCAGGGATGGGTATCCCTCAAGAGATTTGGCGGTTCAGGGGTTAGAACTGGGAGCTTCAAAGAAATGTCAGCCCCTTTTTTCACCATACTAGCTTTGCCTTGCTTTTAAGAACATCTTCATTGTGCCTGCAGGCACAAGGACATCTAAGCATTACGCATACATTTTCCTACCAAGATGTAAGGAGGAAAAAGGTATCAAAGGACAGAGTTGTGATTTTGATTTCATTCTTACACTGGTAGAATTTGTCCTTCCCTCCTTCATTATGTATTTTAATAGAGAATTCAAGTACTTTCTCCATCTTTGTGCAGACATCAATACGTGAAAAAATGATAGAGTAACTGCAAAAATTAAGAGCAAACCATGGAAGCATTTTGTGTTTCCTTGCACAAGTTTCAACAAGGCAAAAAAGTATCAGTAGACAAGTTCCAGGGATAGATACTGGTGTGAGGAAAAATAAAAGCACTTCACAGGACAGAATTTTTTGGTAGTATTTGGAAATTATTTGTTATTTGAAAAATATTTTACCAATACAGCAATATTTTCCCCAATTAGCAAGGATTACCACAAAATAAAATTTATATTGACTATCTTCAAATACTGCAATAGTTAATGCCCCCCTCCCCAGCCTATGGCCATGTTTTGCCTAACAAATCTTGTCTACATTAATCTCATCTGGGCTTAGGTGTAGGAAGACCTCTGCAATCAGATAGCTAATTTTGAAGACCCTGCGTCTAACTGTACATCAGTAAATAGGTGTAAGGTAGCCACACTTTCCTCTCCCCCTGCCACTATGTGATATCTCAGAGAGATTGGTTTGATCTTCGAGCACTATTATCTTTCGACTACCTGAACAACAAGGACAAGCTCAAAAAAAGCTTTCACATACTCTTACATTCAAGAACACTGGAGAACACCATATATCCTAAACTGCATTTGCTTAATAAATGAATAAAAGAAATCAGAAGGATGATTTTCTACTGTGCTTTCTCAATACATCAGTTATATCAACCATAAGTCATCAGTGCTCTGCAGCTCATACTGTTTCTTGGTGAGAAGTCAAAGTGACAACTCAGACTTACAAGTACTTTCAGAGCACTGATGTATGCTTTGAGGTGTGGAGGTCTAACCACCTTTGCACAACATGGGGTTCAAAAAGCCTAATGTGATTTCATTTTTTTAAAAAAAGACAAAGTTAAGCATTGCACCCCTTGAAAATTCAAGGTATGCCATGTATGCCTCCTTTTATACAAAGGCCTGAGGAGACTCTTTTGAGCATAAGAATTTTGAGCACATCAGAAGTCTTCCCTGCTTTGATAGAAGCCTCTTGGATGAGAGAGCTGGAGTCACTCTGCTAAACCATTAAAAGCTAATACCCTCCCATTAAAGATATGCTTTTTCTGAACAGTTGAGGGGTTTGATTCACAGGTATTGGGCTAAGCATCTTAATCAATACCGTTTTAAACGATGTGATTAAAGAAGTCCTTGTTTACTGCTCCTCAGTACCTCCACACTTTTTGTCTCTAACCACTCTCAAGAAGAAATAGCACCAAACTGATTCAGTACAAGAACAAGTGGGAAAGGAAGAAAAAGCAAAAAACAGGAAGAAAAACAAAGAATAGACTTTCCAGGCCATCTTCACAGTACAGTGAAACACCTACTCACTCCTCCTTAAGTCACTTTACTGTCACCTCTGACTTTCTGCAAAGATTAAATGCATCCCACTGATAAGAGGAGCGCCATAGAAATACTGCACCTGCATACAAAATAGCTGAATCAGGATCCAAGAGTAGACAGAAATTTGTAAAAGGTAAAACAGTGTTCTACACTAAAATTAATTTAGGTAGGTTTTGGAAAAAAAATCACAGGAAACCATACTCAGATTTAAGTCAAATTATGGTTGCTGCAAACTGGTGTATAACCACAGAGAATATTTTTCACTCATAGTGGTTTATATGCACAGAACAAGCCCAGGCACCTTTGAATACACTGCAATCATTTAGGCAAACCGTATCATCAACACCATCCCTATGAAGCTTGAAGAACTATACAGGTATCTGGTTAAAAATCCCAAAATAGAAGCATTATTCTCTCAAGTATTAAAACTTTTTTTTGTGAACTTATTTTTGATCTAAATTATTTAAATGGAAAACTTACTTTTAGTTCTTAAAAAAATTAAAACCTGTGATCAAAATTCTTTTTTTTAATTTTTTTTTCCAATTTTGCAAATAATTGGAGAGAAGATCCACACAAAGACACACAGACTGGACCCATGTGTTACACCTGGAAGAACTTACCTGCTTGCTACTAGTCAGCTGGCTAAAGCCAGAAGCATTGTGGCCAGTGGGGATATCAGACTTTAAAGAAGCAGGAATATTGCTATTAGGGAGATTTAGATAACAAAACCAGTCCCGTTAACTCTGCTCTTTACTGGAAAAGAATCTGAGGCAGGTCGGTGGAACACAACTTGCCTCCATTATGTTTTGCTCATCAGCAAGTACATTCTAGCACTTAAAAAGAGAGACTGTCCCGATACCACTTCTCTGAAAAAAATCATTGCAGGAAGCAGAAAAAACAAAGTACCCCAGCCATCTTTCTTCCCTGACTAACCATGAAACTATACTTTCTTTTCTTACTATCTTATTTTCTTAACAACATAAGATCTGTAACTGTTTACAAAAATAATATTTGTCTATCTGCACAGATCAAACAAATGTGCTTTTACTGGGCTATCAGCGCTTCCCATAGCAGAGGACTAATGCACAAAACTTTAGGCTGCTTAAACGCTGAACAAAGCGACTAATAACCAGGCAACTTTGATAAAAATCCTTCAACGATCTAGGAATTTAAGGCCAAACTGTAGATGCAGAGCAGCAAATTTTTATAACAAAGTTCCACAGCCTTGCCCGCCCCCTCACAAAATAAGACAAACGTGTGACCATATCATGAGTCATCTAAAATCCTTTCTGCCTACAATTTTTGGAATTATTTATTATAAATTCAAGAAGTCAGCAAAGGAAAAAATGGAACAAATAGATGGTACTCAGCTTCAGCTCTGACGACCAAACTTGCTTTATTATCAAGCTAGCCCTATTGTAATCAAGCCAGCCTGTCCTTTCGGATAACCACTGACCTGACAGTATGCAGTATCTACAAGCGCGATTCTTTGTCCTTTACTAGAAAGTCACACCTCTTTCAAGACAGAGCTGTTAAAATGATAGTTAGGCCCCTTGCAATTACTGTTCTGCAAAATTGCTAATACATACTGCTCACTAAAGTGTTCAATGTGCAAAAAAAGAAACAAACCAAAAACCCACACTCAGCTAAAGAGGTCCTTTAAGCTTTCCAGATTGAAGACGACATTGTTTGCCCCCTTTTTTTACATGCAAGTTTGAGAAATGTCTTCAAAATTATTTCAGTGTCACTTCTGTCTTATCCACATAGGACTTTGGCCTTTCAGTTTACAAGGTATTTGCAGGTGGAAGAAAGGTACCAAAGCAAAAACAAACCTACCTTGTGCTTATGCTAAGAATATGTAGTATCTTTCAGACTGTGAAGACCACTTTTCTTTCCCAGGCACATGCTGGAAAAGTCCCCTTCCTTTACCAGCTTTGCACTGGCTTTACATTGCTTTACATAAAGCTTTACATTGTTTTGCCAGGTTGTTTTTTGTTTTAACACAGCAGAATCAAGAAGTCACCTGAGCAATAGGGCAACGGAGGCATCGTCTGTGCTGGTTTTAGATAAGCTTAGACTTGAAGCCTTTCCCCGAGTCTGATAGACAGCATAGACACCCATAGATACTCACAGACAACAACAGTTCATCTGTATACAACCTTAGCTGTCAATCCCCATTTGATTCTGTATTTGGTCTGTATTTGCATTTATATTCCTCTGTTAGTATGAAAAATCATGAGAGTTCTTGGAGGAGAACAAATATGCTACATAACCTTTTCTCGGCAGGGTTTGCTGTGACGCACAGCAGCATTTTATCGTGCAATGAGAAACAGCACCATCCAGGACCCAGTTCATTTCAATTGAATTGCAGTTCTAAAGGGATCTGCCCAACAACGCTATTGAAAGAAAAAAAAAAAAGTATTTAACTGCTGTGGGAAATGTCACAGGCTTCCATTGAAGCTTTTCCTTCCTTAAAACAACAGTCACAAGCTTCATAACTTTAAGCAACATGCAAGTTCCCACAAAGTATAACAGTGCTTTCACTGGTTAAAAAACAGCATGAAACCAATGGTAAAACTTATTGTTTTACACTGCACTTGTGCATATTGTTACTTTATTCATAGCATAATGTTCAGAGAGGAAATACCTCTCAAAGTGCACTATGAGAGCAAGGAGTTAGCAGTGGAGTCAGGATTAGATTAAATAAAGCAGAGCTCTGCAACATAAGCTCTCTGAGGACATCCTCTACTCCAGGTCACTAGCAAGGCACAAACAGAGGAGACAAGAGCATTCAGTAAGAGGGACAAAAAGAGTCAATTTAGGAGCAAGAGTGTAGATTCTCCATCAGTACTTCCCTAAAGATACATGTGGTGATGTAGTGTTGACAATTTATTCCAGCATCTGGGGAACACTGTTTGGAAGAATCAGATTTAGTCATGAGCAACAAATTTAAAAAAAAAAAAAAAAAAGCCAGAAAATATCTGGCTCCCTTTTATCTATAGCTACCTGTAGACCAATAATAATATTTATACGAGACCCTCCGTCCAACCACAGGCCAATAGAATCAGAAAAATTGTTTTAATACTTTTGCAGAAACTAAGCAGGTTTCAGACAATAAGAAATGTTCTTGCATGAATAGCTGGGTGTGGTTAAAAAACAGAAAATGGAGGGCTGGAGTTAGCAATATATTTCACAGCTTGGACCTGTGCTGTTCAACACCTTTGTAAGTGGCTTGCAAAAAGGACTAATCCAAGAGGTGACAAAAAACTGCCAGCTATACCAAGTTGTTCAGGGCAGTAAAGAGAAACCGCTACCTGAAAGCTAACAAGATGTTGTGTGAATGACAAAATAACAAGTGAAATGCAATTTAAATTAAAAGCAGAGTAATCCTAACTTTATATACCCAATAGTAGGCTCCAAGCTCACCATTGCTACTCAGGAGCAAGATTATAATGTCATGAAAACCTTGGCTTAGTGCCAGAAACAATCAAAGAAGCAGACAAATGTTGGGATTACAAGCTAAGGAATGGGGACCAAGACAGAAAACCTCATGTTACTGTATAAAACCCTTTTACTCCTATATTGAAAACACTACATAAGCTCTCTTCAAAAAGAAAACAATGTAACTCAAAAAGATGCAGAGAAGGGCAAAAGGTATGGAACAGATCCCATATGAGAAGTGATTTTAGCAGACTAGAAGAGACAACTGTGAGGTAGCCACACTGATGAGCAGTACATTCAAGAGAGGGTTCTTCACACAACATGCACTTCAGCTGTGCAACTCCTAGCAGCCTTGTTGCTGGCACTGAAAAAGTGAATGAATGTGAGAAGTGGATGAATTTATAAACACCATTCTCACTTAGGAAGGCCCTGGATACTCCAATATCTCTTATGCCTCCGTATATTATTCTTCCAGGTATCAACTGCTGGCTGCTGTTAGACAATATATTAGATGGACTCTTACGTTCTTGATCATACACTGAATCAGATAAAATTTTCTGCCTCAATATGCTTGATCCAACTTCACCTATGGAAGAATATCGTTTGTGGTGATAACAAGTATTGCTTCATAGGTAAATAATCAGTGACATCTTTATTTCGAATTAGTGTTTCAAGTCCTAGGCAGCCTTGACCACAATAAAGGAGTTGTATGAATGATTCTATGATTTTAGGATAATTGTTTTTGAACTGAAGATTAAGTGCAGGTAATTTGTTCAAGCCTACAGAGAACCTAGGTTGATCACTATGATACACTATATTCCTTGAATAGCTGCAGTAGAAACCATAAAGTGAAACACACTCAGAGAAACCAGTTCAGACCAAGAAGTCTTCTCCTTCATAACCCTCTTTTCAAGAGTAGGAATAAACACATCCCAGTGAAGATTAAGATCAGGAAAAGCAGAGCTTCTACAATCTCTCTGAAGCACTACAGGTGACATTCTACTTCCTTCCCCCGTACCATGTCTCTGTGACAATCCATGCCTTACCCCATGGTTGCTTGCATTTCTGACAGCTTTTAAAGAAAAAAAGCTTAACTGTATCAATCAATCCAGTATTGTTTCTCCCCAAACAGATCACATTTATCCAAGTGTCCATTGCTTGTATTCTTTCTTGATATTTTACTAATTCAGGGGGCATAAGGTCATAGGATAATCCTACAATTTCCTTCTTCCCACAAGTCTGTTTTAAAAACTGGCCCAACATTTGACATCAGTCCAGTCCTACATACCAAAGCATACTGCCATTAGTCCTTCAGCTATTTTATCTTCAACTTCTCTTAGAATTCTTGGGTGAGCAAAGCACATTTCTGACAGTTTGGTACTACTTATGCTGTCAACATTTCTACAGCCTCTCCTTTACCACAAGGTCAGCATCAGGCATGTTCTCTGATGAACACCCTCCCTCCTCTCCAAAGATGGATCTCCAATTTGTCCACAGTAAAAGCTTATGTAAAGAATTGATTTAGCTTCTCAACAGTGGTCTTCCTCTCAGCAGTCCTTCAGTACTGTGAGCACCATTTGGCTAGAGTCCCTGTGGTACACTTCCTGCTCTTGGGTGTTTGAAGAAACATCTAGTATTCATCTGATCCTTTTGCTCATTGCTCCCTTAACATCATTTTGCCATGTACTGGTGCATTTATATCATTAAACTGCCAGAGTTTAAGTCCTTTGTCTTTTCTTCATTTGGATGCAATTGCAGCTTTCTGAAAGATGCAGCCTTACTCTAATAACCTTTTTATCTTGCTGATTAGACATGCCTGCTTCCTTTTTCAGCTGTTTCTTTACAGGGGTTTTGTACTGGTGCTAGACTTCCTGTATGATGCCCTTCAGTAAGCGCTCCCAGTATCCTGCAAAGATTTATCTCTTAGCATCAATTTAACAAGTTCCCAATTTTCACGTATGTCGACTTTTTGGACTGGAGTGACACCGAGTTAGTAGTAGGGAACTGAAGAAGGGTAAAGATCACCCCTTTTTACTTCTTAGGATAGTGAATTTATATTTAGATCTTGATTGCACTCCTGTTAAAGTCAACAGTGGTTTTGCATGAGTGATAGATTAAGAACCCCAGGTCAGGGCTTATTGGATTTTAAAGGAGTCATTTCTATTGGTGTGTCAAAGCTGCTTAGAAATTGATAATGTGATTAGGACCTGCTCTGGGATTTTGGCCAGAGGTACTAGAAACTTCATAGCCAGACTGAATCCAATAACGAACCAAGACTGGGCCAGTACAAGCTCTCAGCTAAAGCATAACTTCAGTACTTGTTTAGCATGGTTATTTATAAGCTCTAAGCAACAATCCCCCTCTATTAACTTTAGTACACATTATTTAAAGCCCATAAAGCATAGTTTTAATTAGTAAAAATAAAAAGAGTCACTAAAAATACACAGTAATCAGCAAGAAATCTGAGGCATTGAGCTGGTACTTCACTAAATGTCTACAAGCTCTTTAGGTCTGACATACTTGCAAAACACAGTAGTTTCAAAAGCCCAAAACAATTATAAGAGATATTTGAGATAAATTTATTTTTTCAAATGCAAGACAAAGTTAAATCCTGTCAGGAAAACAAAGCAGCCTTAACTTGTTTCACACAGAGTATTCCTCTTGTATTTTAATTCAGGATATTATTTCATCAAAGAAAATGACAAAATCGGCTCTGATTTGCATCACAGAATGATAAATCATTAGAAACCCCAGAATATTTGTAATATCTCCAGGAGGTTCTACCAGAGGTCTCAGTATATTGGTGGAAAAAAACCAAATCACTTAAAATATTAGGAAAACCTAGGGAATCACAGAAAAAAGAAAATCCTACCATACTGTGTTTAGAAAGTGTGATAATGCATGTGAACCAGTTACCTGTGCTGTCCTAATCTGAACATTTCTGGTGTGATCCAAGAGCTTGTTTTTACAGACTTAACATTACTTTATAGATGGTATACTTACATACCACTTTCCGAATTTTAACAACAGATCCTAGCACACAGCCTCCCAGAAATAGGTATCAGCAGAGCTGGAGTTTAATATTTCAGCACAGATTCCTGGCATTTGACCTGACAGTGATTTGCACAAAGTGCTCTGCCCTGTGCAGACAGATAACCAGAGAGACACAGCTTGTGCTAAGCTGTTTCAGAGAGCAGAGCAGCACAGTCCTTTTCCCAGTCCCTAGCACTTTCTCCTCTTGCTTTCTTTTACCCTTGTTTTGTATACGACTTCTGTTGCCATCTGCTTGCTTACGCATCAGTCCTTGTCCCTTTATTATATACTCTCTTCCCATGCTGAACCCTGTCCTATACTCTTTATTCTTGTCTCATTAATAGTTTCAAAACCATAGTTTTTATTCCTCCCTGTAATATTGGTCATAGAAACTGACTCAAAGGGGGGGGAAAAAAAAAAAAAAAATTTTCTTCAAAAATACCCAAAGGGAATTCAGCTTGAAGTAGCTGCATTTGGCAAATACAAGCTTATTTAAATCCTAGCTACCAAGCTGTCTGTACCAGTTAACTAACCTTTTGCCAATGTCAGAAAAGTCTGCAGTGAAGGTGGCCATCTAAATTTAGTTTGAAATCCATTCACTAAAACATATTCCAGAAACTAACTCTCCCTCCACATTGCCATATCTGCAGCCTGGCCCTTCCTTTAGTCATGAATGCCTGTTCAATCCATTATTTTCTGAAGGAAAAGTTACAACTCTTTTGTCTTCCGAGTAGTAATTAGTTTCAAAAAGCAGGAAAAAACAGTGGCACCCTGCAGAATATGTTCACTTGTACACATACTTGTACTATCATAGCCAAAAAAAATCCAAGCTAATGAAGGAGGTTGAGGGAAGGGAGTTGGAAGAACAGAGTCTGTATCTTGGACACCATTAATGATTCTTGCTCTGAATCTAGCACTGCAAGACATCAAGCACTGCAGAGTCAGAATAATCATGGACATCATCCATTTGGGGCAGGATGAATAACCCAGACTAGTGCTTTCTTGGGAAAAAAGAATACTTTGAAAACAAACATGTGACCAATCATATCTCCTCTTATTAATTTCTTTCACAACCCCTGGCAATCTGAACATTTCAAATTCTTCCCTAGTGACATCTGTATTCCTGGCTCTAAGTTAGATTAAAAGGCACAGCAACAATGCTAAACTTGTGTAAGCAAACATCACTGGCAGTGCTGTTCATGCACTCACGGAAACTCTTTGCCCTTTGGAGCCCGCTATCAGCTCTGCACTATTGATCCACTCTGCACAACCAAGTATGAGAACTATCCCATGGCCACCTATGAACTTTACACTTGCTACTTTCCAACGGAAAGTAGTTCTGCTTGCTCATTATTTACCTGCTTTTTCCTCAAAGACTCCTGTTAAGAAAACATCCCACTTCTGTCATTTGGTAAGTCCTAAAACCAGAAGAACAGTATGTATGTGAGGTTTCCTCAGAATTATGCATACTCAATCTGTATTCTCCCTAGGCTGAACAATACAGTCTGCTAAAAAACTTCTCATAAAACATGGCATGAGTAATAAACATCAGCATCAATTATAAATAATTTGCTCCCATTATCTTGATAGACAGGTGACTTTTCTAACTCAGCTAATAAGTCTTCATGGAAAAGTTAAAATCTCTCCATATCACACTGCCAGAGATGTTGAATTTAAACTTTTTATCTGGGTCAGGGTTTTCATAATTTAGTGAAAAACATTACTTGAACACTTATTGGAGAGTCCAAAGAAAGGGTTGCCATCAGTACTTAACCTGAATATCAACTGCAAACCAAGAGAGCTTACCAAGAACAAAAACGCAGACGCTATAAACAAATCCCCTAACTTCTCCAATTTTTGGAAAACAGAAATAACTGAAGAGCATTGAAACTCTTCAAACAAAAAGGGGGTATTCATACCAGTTTGACTTCACATTTCACTTCAGAGGCTGAACTTTCCCATGTGGACCTTGAATTTGGAAAGTACTGTAGATAGGAACATCAAAGCTAGCCAGCCCTCATAGAAAAAAAAAAAAAAAATAGGAGCCGAGGTACTTGGCAGCAAATCTAACTTAACTTAATACTCAAGTACTCCAGGTAGAAACACTTGAAGCACAACGCAACACCATTCACCATCTCTTATGGATATGTCTACAGTCCATCAATCATACACCAGAGACTACAGCTCTTTTGTCTTCAACATGGCAGTTTTCAGAAGCTGCCAAAGGTCATAACAATAACAAGAAAAGGTAAACAAAGGGGAAAAAATGTTTTTCCTCTAAGGAAAAAGAGATTCAGGATTCTAGTTCTGAGATATCTGACTGATGAAAAAAAAAAAAAGAAGAAATTCAGGAACAACACTCATTACAGTTCAGCTTGACTTAACTGATTTACAGACATTTCCTATTCTTTGCAGTCATATAACCACCTTCAGTTCTAAGTAAACTTTTCCAGAAAGCAACTGCTATGAATTATGAATTATGTTTTTTATATATATATATCTTCAGAACTTTTCATGACAGATCTATAACCCAGCTCATTACACTGAGTAATGATTATCCTGCTATCCTGACAAAAATATTCTCCTTAGGAGATTCCTAAGAAAAGCTTTGCGAGTGCCCCAAAATTCCTACTGTCAGCACTCAAAGATTCATAGAAGTAGTTGAAAAGGCCAGAGGCAACAGCTCTGCTACAGTAAAGAGATATAGATGTGCATGTCCATGATCTTGTTTTCAGCATGTCCAAAGTTCTAACCAGCTTGAGCTGGTTAGTTTATGTCCTTTCCAGGATTTTAAGTTAAAATTTAAAAAAATGACACAGCTTATGGTGTGACATGAAATTTACATTAAAAAACTGAATTTGGAATTAGAGAACTCTCAGATATGGGATACAATGGGGTACATTGAAGCACACAGCCAACTACTAAACCACAGTTAAACTATTTTCCTGTAAAAAAATGAGCAAGTTTCATTTTTAAATACACATTACCTATAGAAGAATCATCATCTAAACAAGGTAATTCTATCTGGCAAAGCAGACAGAGCGTGCATTGCCAAAGCTGCTTTATCTCATCGAAACAGGGGCAGCTTTAACTTCATGAAAGCAGCCATCAGTAAGGGCAGTGATTTCTTTTTATTTAGTCTAACAACCAAAGGAAGCAAAAGACCAAGTTTTTTAAATTACTTTTAAAATTACTAACATCGCTTACACAGATTGTGATGAGAGTATTTGTGAAAGATATTCTCACATCTTAGCTGAAATCAGGCCTAGTCAGGGAAGGAAGTTTTTGCTTCCTTTCACTGCTGATTAAGAGTCTAGTGTTTAAAGGGTAATTCCAGACAAGGAAAGAGATCCTTATCACTACCCCTGGAAAAGTTCCCACTGTTGTGTTTTTCCTCTCCATCTCCTTTAATCACAATTTGTAGATGAAAAATATAGCCCAGAGAATGGTACCAGAAAACCAGCTGTTCCATGAAGATGCTAAATCATTCTGTATTGTTATGTTTTTGGTACTTATAAATGTTTCTAATAATATTACATGGTCTCAGTCAGTAAAAGGTATTTAAAAGTTACCCCAGCTGTTATCTTGAGTTGCCAAAGCAGATCAGCTTGTAGGAAAGCTGCACAGGAAAGTCCTCCTCTAAGTACAGTGTGGGTTGAAGCCATCTGGTGAGCATTACAGGTCATATCCTCCTCCCTGCAATATTCACCTAGAGTCCAGGCCATAAGGGAAAGATGTTTTACAACATAAAGCAGGAGCAAAGCTAAATATCAACTCTGAGCATTCAGACACTGCACATGAACTTAACCAATCAGTAGAGTAATTGCAAGGCAGCTTCCCCTCCTGCACAAACTTTAGGATATTTGAAAAAAGCCCTGAAAATCCAAAAAAAAATAAATTCTAAGAGATGTATAAAGCTGAATATTTTCCCTTCAACCCCAAAAGATTGCTACAGTTATGTAGCAGTTTGTTCTAGCAATTTACCAGTCCTCTATTATTTTCAATAAACACTTCTACCCTGATGCTACCTCCCAACTTTCTTTTTCCACGGGTTTCTGTGCAAACTCAAGAAAACAGCCCATCTTTTTTCATATAAATGCAGGCATGTTAGAATAGCCTGGTCCAAGGAAATCAATAATGGGTGCTTATCAGTCTGGATGACAAGACAGCAAGCAGAATATTTGCAGATGGTGCTAAATCAGGGGGAGGGCCTGACATGAGCAGCAGAGGTTCAGTGCACAAGAACCTCAAACACAGGGACCGGGACAACAAATATCTCACAGGATTCCATAAGGAGAAATGCCCCACTGCAGAATAACCCCCACATCAGTAGGGGCTGGCAACGTGGTTGGCTGAGTGGCAGCTCCACTGAAATGGGGCTACAGTGGATGCCAGGCTGGACATCTGCCAACCAGGTGCTCTCATGGACAAAGGAAACCGCTAAAGGCCACCCTGGGAGGGAAGCAGAGAGCAGATGAAAGGAGATTATTTGCTTTAAGCTGGTGCTGTGGAGGTCATACCAGGACCACTATGTCCAGTTTTAGGACCTACTCCCCTTCCAGGAGGGATATTAAAAATTGGAGCGGGTCCAGCAGAGAACACTCAGGATGGACAGGGACATGGAGGACGTGAGCTATGAGGAGTGGCTGACAGAGGAGGGCTTGTTTAGTCTGGCAAAGGAGAGGCTAAAGGAAGATCTAATAGCAGCCTATGACTACATGAAGGGAAATTACAAAGATAACAATGGCAAACTGCTCTTGGGAATAACAAAAAACAAAGCAAAAGCCAATGTTATACGTGTCACAAGACGCATATTATGACTTGGAAAGTTTAGATAGTATATTAGGGAAAACTGCTTCACTGAGAGGACAGTGCAGCACTGGAACCCAAAACACAGGGTGATGGTGGACTTTCATCTCGGAGATTTTTCAAGATTCCAGTAGGCAATGCCACCTCTCTAGTGGTGGCAGGAGTCCTTGGTTTAAACAGAAGGTTGGACTAAATGACCTCCAGGTGTCCATTCCAGCCAACATTTCCATGTGTTTTGTGAGAATTTCTGCAATGGAAACAGAGCAACAAAATGTAGCAGAGTCTCCCTGAACTCCCACAGCCCAGCTCTGCTTTACAACTTTCTGTTCACAGAAGGAAAGGAGGGGAGAAAATGGTAAAATGCTCTTCCCCAGTAGAAATGTTAACACAGGCAGATCCAGACAAATCTATAGCTCTGCCTGCAGCTCTTTATTTGGCAGTGAAACATGGAGGTTCTGGTACCTGGGGAACTGAGTCAAGCTCCATGACACAAAGACTAATGTCCATTTGCTAAACACATATCTTTGGGAGAGGGAGATAAAAAATTGTAAGTAGTAGTATTTCTGGTGCATCCTTCTTCCCCACAAAAGTACAGAGATTGCCAGGCTGTCCAAGCCCTGCAGTATGACTGCCTCATCAGTTCGTCCCAGCTCCTACTGAGGTATGTATCTCAAAACAGGTAACTCGGGAAACAAACATATTTGGTGCTGTGTAAAATACAGATGCAAAATTTAAGGAAAATTATTTGTGATCGAGTATTTCTCAAAAACAAACAAACACACAAGCAAGCAAAAAAACCCAGGTCCTATACGAAGTCACAGAAGTGTATCAACAAAAGTTCTGGGAGAATAGATTTATTTCAGTGTGACAAGGAAGAAACAGCACAGGAACAGCTAAAGGCTATGGTCTCCCTGTGACGATGAGGTCAGAAAATATAAGTTAAAGTTTTGGGATGCTATGTAGTCTCTTCAGAAAGACCTGCACTGAAGTTTCCAAAGCCCAGACTCACATTACTTACACCTCAAAGTTGCAAACACAACTCTTCCAGACTATGATATTGGAGCCAGGGTTATATTCCACAGTGGGGCTTATGCAAGTCAGAGTGCAGCACACTTGACTACACAATGCAAATAAATGCTCATCCAAGTTTAAAATATAGCCATCTTTAACAGAAGCATTCTAAATATAATAACACATCATGGAAAGTTAAGCCTGCACACTCTCAGGCTATTGCAGATACTTCTTGCAGCTTATTCTCCAAGGCTGCTGACAGTCATTCTTTCACCCTGAGGACTCGAAAATGTGTTAAAATAAAGCTCTGTTTCCTTGAAATTCTGGAGAATGGACTCCTCAGACATTGACACCCATCATCAAGTCTACACAAATTCCATATCAAGTGTGGTCAAAGAGCTTTTTCTACATCTTCAAGAAAAAGCTAAACACCAACATTCTGTTGCTATCTCCACTTTCTCATGTTTGAACTTGAAAAACCCAATAGTTTTGTGTTAAGTTTCATAGTAGAGAACAGCAAGCCGTCATTGGCAGCAAGACTGACTAGCTGGGGATGATGTGGCCCCTGAAAAAACCTGCCTAGAGCACAAAGCCTGGTGTGGTCCCCTACTAGGGGGGCAAACATTAATTGTTAAATCAGAAACAGGTGACAGATTCCTAGAATTCAAACACACCAGATGACAGTCAGGTTGACACAAGGCATGATGAGAGGGGTTGCAGGTCACTGCCTCAGCCTCTAGCAGGACTGTTTTTCTGGAGATAGCTGTGTTCCCCACAATGTGGGGTTCAGGTTTCCCAAGGCCACTTTGTCCCTGCTCTTCCACCTCACAGTGGTCTCTCCTCCTGGATCATTTTTAAGTGCTCATAAAATAGGATTTTTTTTTTGTAGGGTATGTGGGGGGATGGGATTGGAGATAACAGCAAACCCAAGGCACAAAAAACCGGTTCTTGTTATTGCCTGATGGAATTACACATAAAATCTGTTCTAGTTTACCTACCAATCTACCAGAACATCACCTATAATGTGTTTGAAAATTCCTCAGATCCATATATTCACTACAAAGAGAATGTAGCTACCTATCTAGAATTTAGATTGGCAAGCAGCACTGAGACAAGAAGTGATATGAAGTTATATGAAGTATTTTGCTAAGAATCTGGCAGACACTTCATTTTACTACAAACCTCCCCCCCCCACACACACACCCCCCCAAAGCCAAAATTTAAATGACAAATTCCAGTCTGAATTGTAGCAACAAGAAAAGGAATTATTAGTTCTCAGTGAATGGTGACTGTAGAGTATAACTTGATTTAAAGGCTATGAAACTTTGTTCTGCAAATACATTCACTAATATTGATTTCTTCTCTCTTAACTGCCACTAGAGCTACAGCACTGAGAAAAAAAAACAGCAGGAGAAAGAAAATAAAAGAAGTTTTCACTTTCACAACATAACATATACACAAAGCAATTCAATGACCCATGAGCTTGATCTCCACCCAGTTTTAACTTCATTTTCGAGAACAGAATTTTCATCCAAGATTTTGCTTTGGTTCTGAACCCAAATTTGAAAACGAGCTTCTACTTAGCTCAAGAATGCTTGGATGCAGGCTTAGCCTGGGATTCTATCATCAGTGAAGCACACAGTAATTTAAGAACGCTAAAAGGAGTAGAATGTAGAAAAAGCCAGGATAGCCTGACTAAAAACTACACAGAGTTGGGGGATAAAGGTAAAGTTGGGGGTAAAGGGCTGGAAATTTTGCCTGCTTCAGAAATGCTCAGAACAATAACCCTACTTTGTCGTGGGTCTGTGCAGGTTTGAAAGTACAATTATAAACTTCAAACAAGTACATGAAAAATTTATAGAGCCTCTATAACTGCTACAGCAAAAATTACCCAAAGAGGATATCATCTGGCTGCTCCAAGTTTGAAAAATGTTTTTAGTCTAAGGCTGTTTATATCAGATTGCACAGTGACAAAAATCTATTTTTGCATTAGCATTGTGTAAAGCCATTGGATTAAGTTATCACACTATACATCAAGTTGGAAGCCTTGCACAGTTGGAAAGGGAGAGTAGAAGAAGGAAGAGAAACCATTTAGACCCAGTAACCCATCCTGGCAATTCTACTACCACCCAGCTTTGCACATTAAAGAAATCTTCACAAAATGAGGAAAAATATTTTTAGTAAGAAGAAAAACAATTCATTTTCATAAAAAGCACAACTCTCCTCCTTTTACTCAGTGCCTTTTGACATCACTGATAATCATCCAAAGAAATGGACCTCCTTATCCACTAAATATAATTTTAAAATGCAACAGGAGAGCCACTATAGTCCCACTTAGCAAAACATTCAAGTGCCAAGTCTTCCTCAGACTTGAGAACCAACCTTTCTCTATTTCCTTACCTTACAGGAAAAAAATGAGACTTGCAGTCAAAAAATATATATACATATATATACAAATATATTTAAAGAAAAAAAAACAGATAACATCATCTTTTAGCTGTTACAGAAAGAAGCACCTACTGGTGCTTTAAATTGAGCACTAATGAAGTTTGATTTCCTACAGCTGTGCTCCTGGTCCCCACAGCTGTGGGTATTTCTTCTGGATGGGATTACCGATGTCCTTGAAGGGAAAAAAAAAAAAAAAAAAGTAGTTCTCCAAGTAGAAAATCTTGAGTCATTCATTTTTATAATGTTATAGTAGTTGTCATGGAGTTTTTTTGTCTCTGGTAAATTTGGTTGAAGTCTGTCAAAGAATAAAAGTTATGAAAGAGATGGATAAAAGGAAAATATGCACGTGGCTGGCTGGGGACAGTGTAATTACCTACAGTTTATCTATGCCTATAGCTCTCTGGAAAAAAATGTTAAAATATACTCGTTGTGCATATTTTACAGAAATTGCGAACAAAATGGCCCATTGGATCAACTTCAAACAAAAGATGGAGGAGAACTTTATGGTACTCAGATATTCAAGGAAAAGGTCCATTCTCCTTAAGGGATCCTGTAAATTTTCACAGAGATACTTGCACAGGCTTGGCCATTAGTCTCCTGTGAGCGTTACTGAAGCGGATGTCCTTTCAGCAGGCAAGAAATTTATGCACAGATTGACACTGTACAGTGCAAAGATTCTGGTACACCAGAGCTGAGTAGAATGGCAGCAGGCACAGGATGATCCCTTTTGATTTGCAAAATGCAAACCCATTTAGATAAACCTATGTACCTTCATCTCTTCTTGATAACTCTAGGAAGATATCTGAAGATATCACCAGCCATTTGAAGTACCTCCACAAGAGAAACAAGAACATTTTGCCTGGAAATATTATTATTTACAAGGCATTCTCACATGCAAATATGAACAGGCCTGGCTTTGCATTCTCTTAGCCACGCAGACACACAGATTGCTATCCAGAAAATTGAAATGCCAGGCACAATTATTTCTATTGACTTAGATTAGCCACTCCATTTTCTTTAGGTGCAGTAAGATATGGGAATGAACATCTTTTTTTTCCCCCATGACCTCCTGTAAAGCAGCAGACTTCTAATTTGTAAGAATACTGTAAAATGTAGTACTGCTGAGGCCTTGTTACGAGCTCAAGGAAACTCCACTGTGACATGATATGATGGGTAGCTCCATCCTACCCTGAAAAATTGGTTCCCGTAGAAAATAACATTATAAGCTAAGATACAGAGCCACAGCGTCTCCTGACAGCGAGGTGCAGCTAAGCCCAAGGAGAGCCTGATAATGAATCTAAGGGTATTGGTGTGCTGATAAGTGACAGTCACTGAAGACACCATGAGTGAGTGTGTGGAGGAGGTGAAGACGTATTCATGCTGAGGAAGAAAAGCAGAGGCTGAAGATATTGTCCTCAAAATCCTCACGTAAAATGTTCATAATGAACAACCATACCAAATGTATATAAATGCTTAAAGATGGAATTCAAAGCACAACAAAGATGATAGGAAGATTGCCGTCACCTTAAAGAGGGAAGGAAACGGATTTAGATAATATAGGAGCCAATCTGAATCTTCCTTGAGGTTTAAATCCCATCACTATTTTTCTGCCTAAAATGTTTGAAGTTTTTCGTCTTTTCCAATTCTCCCTTGGCAAGCACCTCATTATGTTCTGCGCTGCTGACTCCAACCAAAATTTATTACATAAAGGTCTAGGAAAAGACTACTCCTATGGTATTTTCTCCCAAGCCAAAAATCACTTATTACCAGAAATCTAGCAAGAAACTTGAATCTTGCAAGATTTCCATCCCAACTAGACTTGGTTAAAAAAACAGACCAATTTCTCACGATCTTGACTGCTACAGTTAGTCAGTTCAGGTGTACCCACAGTTATAAAGAGCCCTATAGCTTAGATTTTTGTTTTCACTGTCTTTCTTATGCAGAGAACTTGTTTTCTATATCCAGCTGTCATAATCACGGAAATTTTATGTTCCCTGCCATATCATTGCTCAAACTCCATGGCTATGAGGAGCTCTCAGCATTGTGTTATCACAGCTACCTGGCTGCCAGATCCTAACTGGCCCAAAGCTATATGGCACGGGATGATGGGGCATGCAAGTAAATTTACTTGGTGAAACACTTGTCTTGACACTGATCTGCTAAGCCTTGAATGGTCAAATATGTGCAAAATAAGTGTAGGGTTTTCAAATCCGCTCCACTGCCTTGCAACTTCCTTTTGTTGCAGAAAACAGTCAAAATAGATTAGTTTCTTACACCTCCAATACACTACAATGAAATGAATAACAGAATAACAAATTAGCAGGCTCCAGAAAATCATGAATGTTGAGCCCGGTCATATGTTATTACATGCCAAAGCAACAAGGTTCAAGTCTCGTTGGTTATCAGATTAAGTCCTCTGCCGTGTTCTTCCAGAGCTGCAGAATGCCTGCCAGGGAAATAGAAAACCTGCCAGCATGCGTGTTTATGATTTGCTTGTCTGAGATGTGAAGATTTGGGGGGTTTTATTTTTACTTTCATTCATTTGCATTCTTGTTTTCTATCCACCTGTTTATCTATTTAGTTTCATTTTCTCTTTTTTACCATCTTTTTCTCTCTCTTCTACAAAAAAAGCTTCCTGCTTTCCAAAGCTGTTCCTTTTCCCTCAAGGGCCAGTGCCTATACCCTCTGCTCTTAAGGCCATGGTAACCAAGTGTATAAAGCATTTCCGTTAGAACTCACTTGATAGATTCAGTACACATTTCACCTAGGAACATCAGAAGAGAACAGCTGGATCACCAAGTCCAGCTCCACTTTGCTGCAGGTAGCCACCCAGGAGACATTCAGCCCAAAAGAGATTAGACTCACTTTTTACTACCCATTAAAAAATTCAATGCCTGCAGCAAGGGATCAGCAGCCAGAGCCATAACGAACCGCAAGCAGAGAACAGACCAACATATCTGACGATTTCTAAAACACATGATCTTAAAAGCTCCCATCATGGAACGGGTTTAAGGAAAAAATCTTTCCCATACCACGTTAAATTTAAAGCAGTTTGTGCTTGCTCACTTTGCAACAGCTCACCACTATGAAAATAATAGCTCTTGATTGCAAGAAATCATCCATTTTTTTCTAAAAAAATTCTCTCCTGTCTCTCAATGGAAGAATCCGCTTTCAGCTGGCTCTATTTTTGGGTAGGAAACTTGTAGGCCACAAAGACACAGAACCATCAAGGCTACTCCACTTCTCTCTTGTGTCTGAGCTCCTATCCTGCTAAGAAAACCCACTACTTCTCCTTAGAGCTCCCCTGGAAATGTATGGACACAGTTTCTTCCTGTAACATGGAATGGTACAGTGTGGAAGAGCTTGTTAGACACCGCTGAAAATCAAACTGAGACAGCTTCTCTCATGAGCGGTTCTACAGTTTGGGAAAGTTTCCCTGATCACAACTAGTGGATATCTTTGTACTAATCATCTTCAGAGAGCAAGCCATGCTGAATCAAACTTTCTCAATATGCATTGACTGTGAGGTTTTTATTGCTCACTCACAGTAAGTGCAGTCAGAACGGCAAAATAGGAAATCTTTCATTCACAGTAACTAGATGCTTTAGACTCTTTGGAAAATATCAAACAATATACTTGGCTTCTGAAATTCCCAAGCCAGCATATGTCTTTGTATTATTCATCTCTCTTCCCTTTCTCTTGCCTGGAAAGTCAATAAAAATCATTTCTTCTCTTAAGAAGTCATATCTGAGAACTCTAATGCCAGGTTTAAAAAGACAGGAAAAAACAAAAGGAAGTGTCCAAACTGCACACGGCAAACACACGGACTAATTGGTTGGTCCAATGGCAATCGGAAGTGTCAAATATGGATTAAACAGAGCCAGCCTGGCCCAGCATGATTTTGTTTGTGTCGGGAGGAAGTCTATAAGCCTTAGAACATTGTTACTGCGAATACATAAACTTATAGGGAAAATCCTGTAGTCAGAAATAGATAGCTAAAAATGAAAGGCTTAGGAAAAGCTTTCCAAAAGAGGAACTTATTTACAAGGGAGCATTTATTTACAGACCTTTCAAAAGAGCTATCCCTTCCTGCTAACCAAGTAAGGTCTTCGTACTGTAAGCCTTGATTTTACTGTTATTTTTGATTGCTGAGTCACTTTTCTATCCCGCCCCCGAGCTGTTCAGCCTCAGGATCCAGGCCGTCATGGGCAAGCAACATGGGCTGGCTGCTCCACGAGGGAGTGGGGAGGGTGTCCCAGCATGATGCCACCGTGATGCCATCCCGCAGGGTCTGAGCAGGCCAGGCAGATCCAGGGCAGAGCCTCAGGAGCCCCAAGCATGGCAAGTGGTGATCTCCCTCCAGGAGGCAAGGCCGTGACAGGACTGGTCACATTTCGTGAGCGCAATCACTCAGTGCAAAATAATGCTGAGAAATAGGTCACATCGTTGCTTTGCCAGGGCCACGGTAGATATCAAAACATTAAATTTATGACCTGTTTGAAATCCCTGGTTTCCATGCACAAAGAGGTCAAAGTCTGTCTTAAAATACAACCTAGCTTTAAAATAAAGTAAGTAGAGCAATACTGCTTATCTAAACTGCTATGATTCTCTTTCTGTCCTATCAGGACCAGGAAAATCTTTCTCTCATTTGGTTCCGCTTGTATCTACGAACTTTTCATGAATCTTTGGGATGGTGGGATCATGCACTCCCAGCACCTTAATGACGGTACCAGACAGTGCAGGACAATTTCACTTTAAATACACAAGAATGGGGCTTTGCTTCTTTCACTGTACAAGTTTAGGTTACAGCACAAACATAATGTAGCCCAAAGAAGATAAAACTCACTTTTCTGTTCTTCTTCCTGGCCATCAGGAGTGGGCTGAAAAACAGTACCCTTATGCTGACCATTACTCCCAAGAAAATCACCCTGTAGTTAAGACGACCAACATAAAACTGGACTGCCTTATTTTTGAAGGTGTGACAGCAGAATGTTTTGAGCTCAGTTTCAATATGGCCTTCTCGCTGCCCATAGACAGGGCTCTGAATGCCAGGCAGCACTCCTGCACACCTCCTAAAGATGCGCACGGGGAGGCAGCCTTGCTGCCCTGAGGCTCAGTACGGAGTCATCCTGTCAACCAGAAAGGCATCTTCATACCTTTGAACTCAAGCTTTCTGGCAGTTTTTCTCATAATAATTATATCCTCAGAGACCTTGGAAATCCCCAGCTCACACATTTTGTCACACTAAACAATCTTCTGTTCTTTCATCTTGATTATTGAATTTATCGCCAATAACATTTCACGTAGTGTGTCTTAGAGGAGCCTCCCATCCCAGTTCCACCTATCAAGGTATTGACAGAGGCTGCGAACTTCCCTTAAAGCTAGTCTTATTCAAGATGTATTATATTCCCCATCCTGTGGCAGAGGGATAAGCTTTCATGTGTGTGAAAGCATGAATCTTTTAACAAGTTTGGCGGCAGTAGGCATCTATCGCTGCTCCACTGCAGGACCGTTTGTGGTTGCAGCTGGCAGGCACAGCTCCAAGAGTCCGGAGAATGATTTTCCATGTTTTGTCACATGTCAAATCAAAACGGTGCTTCCCAATATAGGCAAAATGCTTGGGTTTTACAAATCCACATTTCCTTAACAGTATCTTTCTTATCTTACACAGGTGTTCAGAGGGATAAAAGACACCATATGCAGTATGAAGTTTATTGCTAAAGACAGGTAATTATTAGGATTAGGTTACAAGTTTACTGACATATGGCAATCACAACTTCTACAGGAAAAAAAAAAAAAAGGAAGACTCCATCAGGAAAGCTAATGATGCAGTATCCTGTTGACTACAAACTAAATACAAAGGGATATAGATCAAATCCTTGAGGAAAGTATGGAGAAGCTGGGACCTCTGGAAGCCTTCTGGACAAACATTTGCCTTTTTCTTATAAATATACATTTTAAATACGCCAGAAGAGTATAAAGAACAATGCAAGGCCAGGTTTTCTGCAAACAAAGGATGTTTGCACTTCTGTGTATTTCCAGTTAGGATTAAAGATAGCAAGAAGTGAAAACACTATAAAGATCAACTCCCCAAACATGTCTTCAGACGCCACTCAAACGTTAAATGTTACCAACGAGCGGAAAAAGCTAATGTGGATATTTTTTCAATGCCTTCTAACAATGACAGGGACTTTACAGTGAAAGATTATTACAATACATGCTTATTTTTCACTTTCTAACTTTATCTTCAAAAAGCCACTTTCATCAGCTTCTGGTATGCTGAGGCATCTATCAACAATCTGAAGCATCCAGACACTTGGTGAAAAGAACAAAACATACTTGTAAAGGATACTTTAATCTTTCTCAAGGACTTCCGAACTTTGGTTTTTGCTGCTTGAAACAGTACATGCAAGCTCCTTGCAGATGAAATTTTACATCAATTTTCCATGCAAATCTCTCATTTAAAGACCAGCAACAAATATTTATTCTCAGAGGGTCCAAATCTGGACCCAATCATTGTGCTGCCAGATGGAATTCAGTAGTGAAATACAACTGCTCTCACAGCCTAAAGAGCAGGAAATAACCTGGGTTTGGGCTTTCTATGGTACCTTCAAAGATAATGAACATCCTGTCATTAATTTCTGAAATGAAAAATAACTGACAGACTTTCATTCTTAAAAAAAAAAAAAAGAAAAGTCTCCAAAGTCTCCATTAAGTGCTTGCTATTAGGATTTGGTTAGCTTTAAAAAACAAAAAGTCATCTTCTGCCCTATAAGTGGAGTCTGTGCTTTCAGGCTGTATACCCTTGTCCTACCCACACGTGGCAGTTTGTGTCAAACCGTTATCAATGTTTTTAAATCTAAGGGATGCTGAGTAACTGCCTCTTCCCAGTTATAAGCGCGTGCTTGTGTAATAGCCTTCCTTTCAGCAGAAACTGCTGCTTGCTAACGCGTGAGCCTGTCCTTCTGAAGGAGCTCTGCACGCTCCTCCGCGTGGGACCGCTCTGCCTCTCCAACCACGTGCAGCTGGTCGGCTGATTTGGAGCTGGAGCCTGCGCTGTCAGCACATGCGGCCCTTGCCTTCCAGCCTGGCCACTGTTCAAGGCTTGAGAATAATGACACATTCTTCATCCATGAAGTTTTAGTGAAAAGCCTTTTGCTTTTATAGTTTTCTGCATCTCTTGGACAGCCAAGTCCCAAGATTTGCAAAATCAATTAAATACTGTATTTGCACAGAGCTAGGAGTGAGCGCTGTTGCAGAAGCGCTGCCCTTTCTCACCGGGCGCAGAGGAGCTCAGCTCAGCTAGCTCTCCCCAGCCCAGGTGGAAGGCACCTCTGATTTGCAGACACCTCCTGGCACCTCCCTTGACTCCCGCTGCTCTTTTTCTGCTGGGGACAAAATCTGCTTCAGCACCTCTTACCCTCTGGGCGGATGGGTAGGTCTGAGATCCCGTCCTTGATGCCTCTCTTTGAAGAAAACACTGAGCTCCCCTGAGGAGGCTCAAGGGAGACCTTATCGCTCTCTACAGCTACCTGAAAGGAGGTTGTTGTGAGGCAGGAGTTGATCTCTTCTGCAAAATAACTACCAATAGGACAAGAGGAATTGCCCTCAAGATGTCCCAGAGGAGGATCAGGTTAGATGTTAGGAAAAATTTCTACATGGGAAGCGAGGTGAAGCACTGGAACAGGCTGCCCAGGGAAGTGGTGGAGTCACCGTGCCCGGCAGCGTTCATGAGGCAGTTAGGGACATGGTTTAATAGGCTGGGTGGTGGTGGGTTTTTTTTTAAGTCTATGTTAAGACATTTCCTTAGAATGGCAACTATTGTAATACTGGGGAGGCAGTATTATTTCAGATGTTATTTTCAGCTTCTCAGCAAGGCTGAATTAGATTAAAATATAGTGACCTAAATTAAGACTGAGCTTTAGCCAACGAGCACAAAGCATTTCTCACCAATATGCAGAGAAAAGCAGTTAACATTTGCATCTAGGGATGGAGCTGAAGTCTCATCCATATACGGTGCAACATTGCAACATCTTGTTTCTTTCCAGTGTCACCGTGTAAATGTGTATACATACTCACCAAAAAGGGGATGAATTCAGGCGACTGTGCTGTCAGACAAAGAAGACTATAAAGATTCAGCTAAAACCAATACTAATTTCTAAAAATAAATTATGGTAACATTGCTGCTTTCAAATAAGGAAGAGAAAGCTCTACAGAGCAGTAAAGGCAATTTTGCTCTCTTGGTGTTATATGGTCATATCAAATGCTAAAGAATTAGGATAAAATAGTGTCTAATTTTTCAATTTTTTTTCTGCCAATGAGTCCAGGTGCATTCTACAAATAATAATGAAGCAAACTTTACAACACTCAGGAGACACAGGAGTAGCATTACAGGGAAAATTTTAATGGAAATAAATGGAAATAATCTTAACTGATTGTCCAACCACACCATCCCACAATGTGGAAACATTAAGATAGCTTTACAGCTACACAAATATTCTGCGTGTCACAGTTTATACACCAGGAATAAACCAGTTGTATTTCTTAACTCACTGTAATCATGTGATTTCAGAACAGCTCACTCTCTGTCTTCAGTACCCAGAAAAAAAAAAAAAAGAACTGTATAGTTCAGAATATTATCTTGGGCAATTTATTAATAATTATTTAGCAAATATTCTTAGGGTTTGCTTCACGATTTGGGGTACTAGAATATGACGCATTATGTATGCTTTTCTACAAATCAAAGATCCGCAATACCGCAAGCAAAACAAAACATGTTCCATCTTCTTTGAAAAATCAGTGAAAAAAAATCTGTTCTTTGGCCCTTGTGAATTCTGATGTTGAAATGTATTAGTGCGCACGCATTGCTATATGAACTCAAGGGAGTTTTCTCTCCACTCCTCCTTTACGGTGTTTTTCCATCCCTTATTTACTGCTTTGAGGGACTGGTTACCATGCTTAAGGGAGAGCCAGTTAAAGCCATGGTCCTCTGCGGACCTCTCGGGAATACAAGAATGGGATCCCTGTGTAATGATACTTCTCCTAAACACTCTGCCAGCCTCCAGCATTTTGTGGCTCAGGGGCTTGCTGAGCAGGGGATTGTGTTTTTTATTTAATGGAGTTTGATAGATTTGTTTTTCATTGACTTGTTGGGAGATAAGCGATATCAGTGTTAGTTGGATTCCGGCCGCACGCGAAGTAAGAAAAGTTCTTGCATTGATGAAGTGTAAATCCTGAGTGTAGGATCTAGGTATTCCTTGGTGATAACTCCATAACTACCCTGATATCCATGAGGAAGGTTTTAAACCAGGCTGTAGACAATCATTGCTATTAAGAGAATTTCTTTATTCCTATTCCACTGAATGCAAATTTAAAGCATAAAATAAACAATCTGTTCAGAACAGGGTGCCCAGAAAAGCTCTTATATCGCCTAATCAGCATTTTTGCAAATGTTCAGAAAACCCAATTTATAGAGTATTGGAGCATTTGAAATTCCACCTGATCATGGCTTCTGTGATCTTGTGACCTCTGATCCTGAACAATTTATTTTCTAGTACTATATTTGTCATACAAGATGAAACATGCCTGCTTCATCACTCATAGTTACTTGGCGTTTTATGGTACCTGGCATCATAGACACTTCCTGTACTTAAGAACTGACGAGTTTTCTTACAGGAAGTGAGACAAAGCGTTGTTATCCCTAGCTGATATATCTGATTATAAAATAGAAATTTTTCATTAACATAACTGTGTAATGCTACTATAAACCTCACTATATATAAAGACAGACTTCCTTGTACCATATAATATAAACCTTTTATCTACTTTTTATTAGGTTTTTCTCCATTTTCCCTTTCTCCTTTCAGTACTGCTGTGAATTAATGAAGAATAATACAGAAGCCGTTGCATGCTAGCATAGTGTTTTTATGAATATAATCTATAGATTTCAGCAAGAAACTTATAAATATCTTGAATTGATTTGGCTACCATGCAAAGTTTAGCTAACATGTTAAGATCATCTGCATAAACTTCCCATCTTCCAGGGGAGATTCAGGAAATTATATCAATAATACTGTTGTTTCTGCTAAAGTGAAATATAAAACAAACAGAAGAATTAGTAAATATATAGATTAATGATACACTTCAGAAGAGGTAACTTTTTTTTTTTTTTTTCTGTAAAGGAAATCACATCTCATAAATCTCTTGGAGCCTTTTTAAGGTGCAGTCAAGTATGTGGTTGCTTTAGTCTGCTTGGATTTCTGGCAGATTTTTAGTGAAATGAGGTAGTCTTTGAGTAAAAGGGTAGATAATTTCCTTGGTAGTTAATAAGCTGATACGGGATAGTTGGAGAACATATTCACATTTACCTGAGGAGAACAGTCATCATCAGCATCTTGTGGTGAAGTGTGATGAGATCTGCTGTTTGTAGACAGCTTGTAAAGGCATGAACAGCCAAGATGAGAAAGTCTGCCAGTGATATTAATTTATGTAGGGTAGTAAGCATGAACTGCATATAGCCAGTATTGGACTGAGAGACTGGAATTTGAAATGACACATGAAATGTAGATGTAGATAAATACTAAGTGATATTCATGGAAGTGTACTCTCCCAATTTAAATATTAAATGATGGATTCTGAGCAAACTGTTATCACTCACAAATGAGATTTTGATTATAAATCCATGGAAATATCAACTGAGTGGCAATCAGAAAGCAAGTGTTGAGAGTTATTAGAAAATAAGTTAGGAAATGAAGACTGCTTATATCAGTATGTCACTGAATAATTTCACGGCTCACCTGCATCTTGAAACATCTTATGTACACTCAGAAAGCAACTGGGCAAAACTGTAGAAGTGTATCTGCCACGGATTATCATATATAAAACCTGTTAATTCTGCCTCTGGCAATCAATGAACTGTAAATTGCTAAAGGATTAAAAAGCGTCTTGGAAATGTATCACAACATGAATGCCCTGAAACACTCTTCCCTAAGCATTTGCTGTTAGACTGGAAGTGTCTTGACTATAACTACGTAGAAATGTTGCACAGTTTTCTGTTCTGGCAGCATGAGGATGTTCCCTTACAAACACTTCTCTAAGGGTATCTCAAAGTTCTCCCTACTCCCTCTTATTCCTTTGCTTCAGTTTTACATCACAGTAGGGAGCACCACACAAATCAAACAGCAAACCACAACCATAGCTATTGACGTTTCTTTAATAGTATCGTTGCTATATAATGTATACTGAGAGAAGACTTGATGAATGTTTGTTACTGGCTGCAGTTTCAATAAACTTCACTGAGAAGTATGTAAGAAGTGTTGGTAGCCCCACTTCCATCACTTGTTTACTAAGTTTTAGTATAAAGCAGATCATTTTGAAATTTTAACCTCCACTTTACTCAACGTATCTGAGATGTCAGAAGCTTTGCTGTTTTGCAAATGTGGAGCACTCTAGCCACTCATTTGTGTGGCTGTCTACTGTCTGCTTCTGCACTACTTGTATATGCAGCACACAAGCGACGCACAGCACGTGTTGTGCTAAACACTTTTCTAATACATTTGGATGAATGACTTCTAATTAGGTATTCTTGCAAACAGAGTAAGGAAATGTGGAGAAGATGGTCCTGTAGGCTGTGTAATTACACAAATGAGTCATTCCTGTGTGGGTTTTGATTGGAAGCTAGTGTCACATGTGAATTAGAAATAACTTATTAGCAATAGCTTTTATAGTCCAATTCATTATTGCTTCTGCAAAGAAATGTAACCAGAGATCAGACATTACTGAGCATATCACTTTGTATTTTGCGTCTTTAGCTTATATTTGTATACTGTGCAAAACACTTCCGTACTTCCTTTGGAAGTTGGATACATTCAATAGCAATGTGAAAGCTATCCTAAGTGAAGATCTTAGCATTTCAAGTTTCAACATCTCATCTAAAAGATGTGGTCAATACAGTTGGAACCTGGCCAAGAGATCAGCAGTCAACATTTAAAGCCATTTAAAGCTCCTCAACTCACAGTCCAGACAAAGGCAGCTAAACACAGCACAAATGCCGCATCTCCAGCAGCCTCCATGTGACACAGCACATCTTGGCCACCAGCGGTCTACCCGGGTGTTAAATCTGCAGCGACAGGGCTGTGGTTCAAGCTGAACGTGCACCTGCTGGAGGCCGTGCTAAGCTCCTTGGTGTCACCGAGAGCTGCACTCGGTAGCCCTGGGGTGCGCGCGGCTGCAGCCACGCCAGATGGTGGCTATGTATAGAGTGGAGGCTCCTGCGGGGAGGGCTGACGTGGCATCTGGCTTGAGCTCCTAAAACCCTAAATATGCCTCCCTTCAAAATAAACATCTGATATGAATAACATCTAAATTGAGGGTCTTATCCAAACACAGTATCAAATGATGGCCTAATCCTATGGCTATTCTCAATTACTGCAAATTCAGAGTATATCCTTGCCTGGGATGCTATATTGGAAAGTAGAAGATTCCTTTTGTAACCCCTGAGACTAGATAGCTCCAAGCAAAGGAGCTTTAAAATAGTAACTCTAAAATTGCCAAAAGCAGACTAGTGCTAGCTTGGTTTACTTGAGTCCATAAAAGCAGTGGTGACCTAACTTGTGGTTTGGCACAATTTTAGGGAAAATGGCAGACTATAGGTGAAACTCTGCCAGTATTAATAACACATTTCTAAGAACCGTCCAAGAAATATTAATTCAAATTAATTATGGAAGATAAATGAGAGTTTCCCTAATAAGTACCATTTTCATGAAAGCAGCAGCTCATCAAAAATGGCTTAATATGACTAGGTTTAATTTCAAACGGTTCATGCTGCTAAATTCTCCGTCTCCATTCAACTGAAATTGATGGGTTCTTCCCATATTAAAAAGAAATATATCTGACTTGGTGGGGAGGGAACAAATCCTCATGCAGGCAAAATTTTCTCCTGAAATTAAATGGCTTTTAAAAGTCCTCTTTTTTTTCAGTCAGACTACCATAGACAACATTCAGAAGTGCCTTCATGAAGAAATTTGATTATGAAAAGAGACCTGCTGTTTTGTGTGCACCCTTGAGCACACTCCATTTGCTTTCATGGATTAGAATGCCAGAGTGCATGATGAAAGACTTATTTTTTTCTCTCTTTTTATTTATTGATATTGTTTTAAACTGGTTTTGAAAAATGTTCTTAGTGTGGCGTATTCTACTGCAGAGATTTATTTGTTGCACTCTGTGATAGAGTGGCTAGATGTTTTAGGATCATCACTTAACAATTAGACAAAATGTAAGGAGTACCTTTGTCCTCATAAATCTAAAGCAATACTTTGGGTTGTTAAATGGGGAAAGGGCAAGGTACACGAAACATACCTAAATGCAAATGCCACTCAAAAGTAGGCAACACGTTCCTCTTTGGTCTGAGAGCCAAAGTATGAAGTCTGTTCATATGGGCTGTGAAGCATCTTGCACAACAGTTATTTCAGATAGACAGGACAGCGGAATACTATGATGAAAGCGTGACACGTGGGGGAATTGCACTGCTCTCCAAAGGATCTTTCTCCGTTGGGGTTTAGTGAAATGCCTATACTTTTCATTATAAAACTGAGAAGACAAGTTTTGCTTCCTTATCTGCTCTCTAAGCTAATGGCTTCCTGTCAGTGCTCATGGTATTTCTAACATATTTAAAATACCAATTATCTGAAGTAATGGTGAACCCATGCCCTTCTAAAATTTTTAGCTTTTCATATAGGGAATGAAGTTAAAAGCAGATGGTGAAGATTAATGCTACTGCTTACCTTAATATAATGTCGCCTAACTGTACTCTCAGTGCTTTCCTCTGAATTTTGCTTTTCCTTTTTTTATGGAATTCATCTGAGGTCCATAATTTGCCTAAAGGGAAAATCTAGAGAGCTGTGAGATGAACTAGTCTATGTTTTCTTAAAACAGTACACAGTATGCTGGAGTTTCTGCTGGAAGTCTCTTAAACTAACAAGCTATTTGAACCATTCGTTATAATAGCTTAAGGGAACTGCATGGGCTGCACAGTCCTTCTGTTTTCCTACGGAGTCATTTGTCTTTTACAGATGAGTTTTTGGCACCGGGGGCACTTTTAGCCAAGTAAACCTGTTTTCTAAGAATTCATTTATCTAGAACTGATTTCTCCTTTTGGTTGATGGTCTTCAGAACTATGTAGCTACTTGCTGTGAAGTTTATATTTATTTGTTCGTCTGCGTGAGACTCCTAAAGTAATTCTGCATGTGGCTAAAGATTTGCACTCCTTGTTCAAACTCCATTGATCTGAGACCACTTCATACTTACATGGCTGAGCATTCCCATGTATGCACATCTGTGTAGTAGTATTTGCTAGAGTCTGAAAACTAAGGGGCGCGAGAGTGAAAGGACATGAGAATCACCGGAATAAAATCAGAACAGTTCTAGTCACCTGGTTGATCGGTTCTGTGAGTCTCAAATGATAACAGATGGCGTAGCTGAAGAATCGAGAGGTAACCAAGCAGTGACCGTGAAAGCTCAAATCTCAGTCTATAATCACTCGTGCACAGACCGTACTGAAGATCACAGCATATACAGCTCAGGGAGAACTACGTGCTATTTCTCCTTCCTGGTGAATAAGGTATTGGCTGCTTCAGCCTCCCATACTAGTGAAAAAAAAAATAAAAAAATAAAAAAAAAAATCCATGTAGAAAAAACTGGGGAGGGTGAAGGGACATGGATTGTTTAAAGAGGTGTATTCAGGCCTTTGGGGAACTGCCATCTTCAGATGAGGCAAACCAGCACCCTTTCCCATACTACTTTATGTAGGAGATCCATTCATCAACTGTACTTACTTATGGACTAGGTCTTTAAATATCCACCATATATGACAACATAGAAGACTAAACAGTGTCTCCTGACTTCTAGTAATGTTCACAGGGGCTATTCTTTCAAAATACTCAAAATACTGGCAAATTTTCTTTCCCATTTAATCTTTGTTCTAATTTGTCCTCATCAATAAGTGACGTAACGCTTTATGTCCTGGTGCTAACATACTAGTTTTAACATCACAATTTAACATGATAACATGAATAGTAAGTGATTTGTTTTAAACAAGCTAAGTGATAAAGGACAGGAGCTCTTGAGCATTCCCTTTGCTCTCATCTTACCAAGTACGTGAACTCCTAGATTCTCACAAGGTCAGTGATTATTTCTACAAGTTTCATATGAAAATGCCTTTCTGTAGATTTTTTTCTTCCTCATCAAAGACTGATTTCACCGTCCTAAAATCAGAGGCATTGTAATACACAGAAATCACAGACTGCATGGTCACTGGGACACCCTGAGGCTGTCCCTGTCTCCTGATGTTTTTGACAAATATGCTCTTCTAACATTCTCATTCCAGTGCTATAAACCTAAACAAAACATAACAAGAACAGGGTTGGGAACATTAGAAAATGATCAGTATGCATCCTAATGTTAAACAAAATATATCCAATTACTGTTATTGCAATTCTGTTTGCCAATCCTTTTCCACTGGAGTTTGTTTGTATGTGATACAGGCAGTCATTAGGGTTCTGTAGACTTACATTCACTAGATTAAATTTGCACTTCTCATTCTTAGTCATGGCTTTCAGACTTCAAGTCATGCATGCAGGTCTCAGTTTCCAAATCAAAATACAGTTCTCAGAAGTATTCGAACAGCTCTGCCAATAGTGCACTCCAAAGTGTATTTTATCCCCTTATCTGTAATATCTTGCTCTTTAGTGTTCATTAGTATACCATGATTCATTTATGTAGAGAAGGCCCTGAAGACCCTGTATTCCAAGATAAGTACAGCTAAGACTAAGCCATATTCTTTTTTCACACTGCCAAATGCAAAATCAAATATACTTTTTCTCTTTCTGGTGCTTTTCAGTTTGCCTTCTTTTATTTTAAATGGGTTGTGGGTTCAATATAGGCTAACTCAAAAAGCAGAATTAAGAGAAGAAAAAAATCTTATCCCAGCTACTGAGATTTTATCACTTTTTTACTTGGACTGTGATGTTCTTGGACTAAGAATAAGTAGGTAAGACTCACAGCACCTAAAATGCTAAGTCACATCACACCACTGTGCCTTGATGAGATTTTGGATAGTATGAGAACAGTAGATCTTACTACATTTAGCACTTTGTGTTGTGCTAACTGTGTTCAATTTTTTGTTATTTTGATTTGTAAGGATACAAAAAATATTTATTTCAGTAAGAGGTAAGCCTCAGTTTGAAGATGAAGCACTGATCCTACATTACTCCTAAGTACTTAAGCGCTTGGTCTTCCTTGTTAGCCATCTAAATCCATACTTAAGTCTTCAGTTGTGTACTCAAGCTACTGAAAAAGATACTCTCTTGCTATCTCGAGATCACTGCTTTTCCATCTCCTATTACTGCTTCTGGCAATTCATTCATCCAACACATCCATCCAACACAAAATGATTTGTTCTGGTAGCTCATTCACCCACTTTTTTCAACATCTTTGGCTTCCTTTGCTCTCTTGCGACCCTTCATTATCACAGCCTTTCATTGTCCATTCCATTTCATCTGCCTGGGAGCCAACCATCTTTATACTCATAGCCACTGTTTCCCTCGTATAAACTGATCCATTCTCATAACGGAAATATTGCTCAAACTTACTAGTCTTACTTCCACTATTGCATGTCACGTCTGCCCCAATGGCAATTTACAGTGGATGGCAAAGCCCAATACTTACTGAACTTCTGGATGAATCTGGAAAAGGAAGGCTTGCACGCATATCAAAACACCTTGTATTCATGTAGAAATGAGACAGGCCTTCATGTCCTGAGATATTGAGTGTGCTATGCCATGCAGGGGTACGTCAGCCATCAGGTGTTCACCAATAGCATTCAGTCCAGTATTCAATTTCCATCCCAGGGGCTGCCCTCATCCCCAGATATGGCCTGTCCTTCCCAGGAACTCGCTGCAGTAGGGCCACTATGGCAGCCCTTAGCACGGCATTTTGTAAGGATTCTGAATCCCTTCCAGGGAGCTTGGGAGGCTATCCCTGGGCCAAATAGTAATGACTGCATTAGCTAGTGGTTTTCCTGCACCTGAGCAGCTCCTGTTTCCCAAAGGTGGGCCAGCCATTCAGCTGGACTATGCCGTGTTTGTCACTGGGTATCTTACATCCCTTCTCAGAAAAATCTCAGACTGCATCCCTGTCTCCCTCATCCTCACATCCCCATGGGAGGGGGTCTGCATTCGGACTGCCCCAAACATCTCCTCCGTATCTTGAATCACGCATAATATGGCAGTGTATGAGGCCACTGCAAGGCACAGCCAGGCCCATGTTCCACCTTCACCTGCTTCCTTGGACAGCTGCTTCTGGACTGCCTTTACAGGGAATGGAAAATTGCAGGTTGCTTTGGGTTCCTCTTTCAGGCAGAGGGATGAACTTCTGCAGAAAAAATTTTCTATAGGAGAGAAAAAAAAGTCTAAATTTCCCCTCTGTTTATTTTTATTTCAGTATAACACTTCTGGTCAGAGCATATGGCAGTGCTTTTTTCACACTTGAATCATTCAAAAGTGGCTTGACAGATTTTGCTCAGATGTCCAACATAATCACTTTCGGGCTGAGGCTGAGTGTGGAAAATTGAAGCCAAAAGGAATTTGGATTACGAGCAATGGGAAGGGATAGGAAGGCAGGCGAGCAGCTGTATTTTTAACTGCATAACTAACTACACTGCAAAGAGCTTAACAGCTGATTCTGATTTCAGATGAACAAATTTCAGATGAACCAATGCAGCCTATTTTTTCAGGTAACATGGGAAGGACGTTTCAAAGTCCCAAAGGGACTTTGCAAACATCAAAACATCAAGTCTGCAAACATCAAAACATCAAACTATTTTGCTGATGTACAACCGATCACTAAGGAGAAAGGAGAAATGAAATGCTTTGAGGAGGTTGACTAGCAGATGCAGGAAGTTCATCCAATTCAGGAACTGGAGCAAAAGGTACCCTCTAGTTCAGTATTCACCAAGGTCCGCAGAGAGCGGAGTTCAGGAAGCTGCGTTCAGTTCACTCAGTGACAGCCCGTGTGGTGGTGACATGGTTAATGCAATGCTAGGCTGAAAAATTACCCTACAAAAAAACAGGTTGATTTTGGAAAGAAGTATTTTAGGAGTTGAGGGGACTGGAGAGGGAACATGCCTTGTCTGAGTGTATTTCAGTGTAGGCTTCTTTACAAATCCTCTAGATTTCCTGCGTAAAGCAAGAGGGTAACCTCAACAGCAAGTGACAGCAAAGCACAAATACATCTTCATAAAAACTGCTGCCTCTGCTTCAGTTTATCCATACCTAGCAGGGAATTCCTGGTGATAGGTAACTTACCTCTGACAGCTAACCCCAGCTGTCTTCCCTTTCTGTGTCAATAAGCCTCAGACTCACTGTTACTTGAAAAGGTTTCTTACCAGAAGTCGATATAAATTTGAAGGAGAGCTTGGAAAGTAGCACTGGCACACAGCCTGCGACAATAACTCAGCTAAGTGCAATATAGGTAGTTTAGTGTTTGGGTTTCGGGGACAATTCCGAGTGGATTTTCCCACTGAACTCAATGAGAGTCTCACTGCAATGACCAAGGAGTCCTCTCAGTTCCAAGGTCTTTGGAAAGGCTCCCTCACCCTGCCACATAATGCAAATAGGAATCCTCAGCACTTTTTAGTGACAGATACAAATGAAAAGTTGTTATAAATAAAAACACAAGAGCCTACTGACTTAATCCATTGAGATTGCTGTAAAATTGCAAAATATGCTAGCACTCAGCAAAATTCAGAAGGCTGCTTTTATCAACAGGGAAGCAAGAACTTCAGTTTATCCAAGTGATACCTCGGAGAAGAGTGTGTGAAGAAGTATAAAATGCCCAGGACAAGAAAACAGGAGTGCAAAAAAAGATGTAACTTCTTTCCAAGTGCCGTGAGTTATGCCTTAGTTCAGCGGTTATGTCATGGAGAACGCTCATTCTGCAATATAGGTGTTTAATTTAGAATGTGATTCAAGGCAAATTCTAGTTTTCTGTAGACCAGACATATACATATATTTCTGAAACATTGCAGAAACTCTTAATTAGTGAAATTTTATATAAGCTTTACTAAACAAATAGACATTCATGAAAAACTAACACAAATACACTTTAATGAAATACATACGCACATAAACAAAATTGAAAGAATGTCTTTTGCTTGTAATCAGATACTTCTTTCAAGCTTGATCAAAACTGAAACATCTATTTCCATTTTGAAAAGAGTATTTTATAAAAAGCAGCAGCAGAAGAAAATAAAATTATTGAATTCTTACCAGGAATAATTGCGTAGAAACATCTTAATTTATTTCTACCTCTGTGCATTTTAGACATTACTAGGAAAATTGTGTACTAGATAACAAAGGGAGAAAAAAAAGCATCATTTTACATTTGGAGATCAGGACATTCTCAAACAAATCTTTTATTCCCTTTTCACAAACTCTTTTTCAGCTTGTGTACCTTCTGAGGATGTGGAAGCGATAGGGAAATGAGAGGAAATGATTACAGCTCCTGGATCTCTTTTTGTCCAAAGCAACTGATCATTCAGCCACCCATCAGCTGGGAAGTGACATGGCCCAGAGGTAGTTTGAACGCAAAAAGATCCCCAGTCCGTATGTATAACATAGGCTGAGCTGTGCTGCCCTTTATATAGTACCATCATGCTTGAGGAGATTCTCAGTTTGTCCATAGGGATGTTTATGCAGACAATTGGTGATGCTTTTTCAAGACACTCTTTCTTGTCTGCATTGTTTACTAACATATTTCTTCTTCCCTCCGAAAATGAGTAACATAAAGCTTGCATATAATTGCAGTTAAGGCCCTTATATTTTGTTCAGAAGATAAATTCATCTATGCTTGATGAGAATTCCATACGCAGAGCTACATTGTTTTGATCATGGAGAGATTTAAATATACATTTCTTACCCTCTGAAAGTAAAACTTTTTTCTATCTAGGTTTGGAAGAGAAAACATAGAAAAAGTGCCAAAATCTATTGTTAGAACAGTGAAGTTTAGAACTTAAATATTGTGATTTGGCTTGTTATATGCTGAAGACAATTTGAGTCCAGTTTGATTGAAGGCCAGTCATGTTCACTGTCATTGGGCTTGTGAAGGGTTTTAAGTAATTGTGTCAGCCTCCCTGCAAGGAGAGAGGCTTACTACTTTCTCTGGCCTTCTTGGATTAAGATTTCATGAATGCCAATCTGCCTAGTTAATTTTTCCGTTGAAAGGAATTCAGGGCTCTAGAGTTTCAGTGTTCTTCTACAAATAGATCATATAGGACCTGCAGAAATTTGTTTGATTTTCATGTTCATTTTCATGATTTGATACAAAACCATATCGTCTAAAGTTAAATGTATTACTTCTTTTCTTTGAAGGACAAGGCCTTGAACATGCATTGTCTACAAATATCCAACACGACATTTCCAGCAACAAACAATTCAAAAGAAGAATGCATTATTCCCAGAAATACCAGTGATCCACCAGGTCTCCTACTTTGCCTGATGTAAGTCAGCATAGCTATAATAAATGAGGTTATGTCATCTACATCAGCTGAAGATGTGTCTCATGGCCCTTCAGTGAGAAAGTTGGTAAGACTTGTCCATCTGATAGTCTTACTAATACTTATTGATACGCTTTTGTTACTGCTCCCTCTGTGAATTTATGTGCAAAACTGTAGAGTCTGTGGGTCACAAACAGAAGACCAAAAGACTGAAGCAGTTTTCTGTTAGCTATTTAGTAGCTGACTACGAGATGATAGACGGGAATACTTTTCAAGAAATGTGCATTAAAGTCAGTGAAGATTGCCATTTTGAAAACAATTACATGTTCTGGACTAAATCTGCTTCCAGAAATTAAACAGTAAAGTTCTCCAGAATTTTGGCATGACAAAAGTTCAAGATTTTTGTGGTGAAAGCATAACCTTTGAAACTGTTATTTCACAAACAAATGGCAGACTCTGTCCTTCTTCACACAAACACAAAATTTGATTGCATCTGTAAAAACTGCCCCCAAAGCATTTCCTTTGGCTTATGTGGAATGCTGACTATTCACTAAATCAGTCACAGAAGGAATTTTTTTGGCCCTTATGAACTTCTGAAGCTTACGGGCTAACAGCTGCTTATCTTGTGAATAGAATTTCCTGTTAGTATCCTTCCAGCCTATTTGTTCACCAGAAGCACAATAAATGTCAACAAAAAATAACATATTATGTTCCAGTTCTTAAAGACAATTGAGAAATCTCAGATGTTTTACACTTCTCAAATAGGGCCCCATTCTATTAATGAATGTACTAGTAGGGCCTCATTCAGATCTCACTTGGTTCTATTTATTGTTAGTTGTAGTGAAGTTATAAAGATGCTGAGGGCCTGAATAAAAAAGTCATGTCCTTGTAATGTACAATGTACTGCTAATAGCAGTTCTAGCAACTATTTTAGGAAAGGCTGCTTTTTTTTTATTGCAAAAAAAAAATCTCTTTGTTTGCTACCACGGTTAAATTGTGAGTGAATCAGTTGTTCTTATTGACTTCAGGCAGGTAGCCTGGGATGCTTGCATTGCTTGAGAGCTGCTTTTGACCCCACCTGTGTAAATTTAAAACACAAAACAAAGAGTACCAGATTCAGAGGGAAATTCGGATGGTAATGGGTAGTCTTCTAAGACCTAAAATGAACATACTGCTCCTTCAAAAGCTCGCCTGAACCACAAATTGTAGAAATAAGTAACTCCCCTCGCAGTCAAAAATGACCCTGATGGCATTTTGCTTGACTTTTTCTTTGGTACTGAAGGAGCATGCCATGGAGCGGCAAGAGCATGCTACTTTTTGAATAAAGCCATTTATAGCAATGTCTGTTCCATAGGACTATCCTGATTTGCTCTCTGCAAGTGTGTCTGTCACCACAATTACACTAGTTGAAGGGCTCACCACTTTCCATGACAGCTGGGCACGGAGCTGCAGCAAACACTACTGTTCTGCTTATTGCCAGGGAAGTATCCTGAACGCTATGCTTCCTTTCTCAAAAAGGAAGCCAAACACAAGACAAATCATCCATTTTGCTTAATATACTACTGCAGAATGTTCACACACTACAGAAAGCAAGAACACTATCAGGACCACCCACTCTGCAGGACTTAGAACCACATTGCCTTCGAGAACCTCGACAGCTTTGGGTGATATTTTAGCATGTAAGTTTGTAGTGCTTAGTGATCCTACAAGGCAGAAGCAAATTTGAAAGTATTAAGAATTACGTACTAAATAAATTCACCAAGTTTGTAGATAATAATCTTCCTTGCTAGTTTAGAAATCTCAAACAAAAACAAACAAACAAAACTACTGTGTGCAGGAAAGCAAGGAGTTCTGTGAGCTATAGGACTTACTGCAACAAGCAGAAGCTTGTTTTCCAAAACCCTGTAGCTAGTGTCAGTGTCTACCGCACATGTTATGCTGCATGTGCACAGAGCAACTGCGAAGCACATGTGTAGTAAAATCAGACCATCCAACATCTGTGCAGCACATCTGGTCTCGGTTATGTGAGACGGTGAGTTTCTATGTACGTGTGCCACAGGAAAGAGCTTCTTAACATGCTCTTAATAGTTTTGTTTTTTTTTTTTTTTTCATGATTCCACTCTCTATCTAAAGATGTGAAAGTCGTCCAAAGGTTTTCCTTCCACCAAGGCATTCATAATGCTCAGGTGAGCACTCTCTGATGTCCTTGGAGTGCAAGTTCACACTGCAGCCTTTCCCTGGAGTGGAGCAAAAATGGAATCCCTCTAGAAAAAAATAGATCATTTCTTTAACAAACCCAAGTGTTTCATGTGAGATGTCTGTCCCTTTTGGGTGAAACTGCTCAACAAATTCAAAATCATGAGAGGTGATAGGGGGCAAAATGTGGCAGATGATAGGAGATTGTGGGAGCTGATAAGAGAAAGAAAGTTTAGATTTTGCAGTTCCTACTTGAAGACACTGTGTTTTCTATGCAAACCTTACCACATCTAAGACACCAACAGTGGCACTGCCAATGTTTTCCTATACCCTGGGGGTCTCAAGACTCTTTGTTGTCCTAGTATGATGCCTTGCCAGCCAGTAGAAAATGCACAAACCATGTATTCTACACAGCTATCATTTGCCCTAAGACTGAGAAATCCAGAATCATTTTAAGTGCATAATATTAGTGCTTCTTAACTTTTCAGGGGATATCTGCTTATTTATGTAGACACACCTTTCTCAAAAGGAAGGTGCACTCCTATTTGTATTGGTGAGGAAATTGGGCAGTGATGATTATGGCATCAAATTCCAGAGGATTCACAAGCCGTACACAATCTGACTTACAGTTTATTACATGTGATGCAAGTATCATTCTCCCTGTCTGTACCTGAAAATAGCTACAAACTTTAAACCAGTTGCTTTAAAAATAATCAAAATCAATCAAATTCAACATTTAGAAATAATCAATTTAGAAATAAAAAAAAACATCCATGGCCACTAATCTAAAAGTAGTTCTGGATTCCCATTTGCAAATTCTACAGTCCAAAACTACATAAAGGGGGATAGTCAGCCATTCCTAAGGATGTTTTTTGTGCATTGAGAGCATAGAAATGTATTGGGGAAGTAAGAATGTTTTTATTATGCCCATTAGTTTTCAAAATCATTTAGCTTCTCTGAAGCTCTATGAAAGACTAGTGTAGACCACTGAAGTGTAGTCTGCTACTAGTGTAGACTACTGTAGACTACTGGACTTCTGAATACAATAGGAATAGTTTATATTTACGTTTTTATTAGCGTGCACTTACCTGTCTGAAGAAAGTACTCTTTCTGCTCTGCCTTGGACAGGAGGGGGTAATATTGCTGCAAATGAAGTCATTACTGTTCTAATCATTCCCATATTTTCCATGTTTACAAAGGCAGGTAGGCAAAAAAAAAGGCAGGAAGGTAGGTAAAAAAAACAAATCTGAGTGCTGGTCCATCCTTCCTCATTTCTCATCCTTGTTTATCCTACTGCATTCTTGCAATAAGGAGTTCTGGTCCAGTGTTAGCCTAAGCTCCTTGAAAGCCATACAACCACCTTCTGTCTACCTTGGATATAAAGGGAAGATGACTGTGCCCCTCAGTAGGTGCTAACTATTCAAAAGATGACAGAAATCGCTCCCCTAGAAGTAATCTTTTTAGGACACAACCGGTGAACAGAACAGAGTAGAAGTTCCAGTCATGGGGAGCAGTATAACCTATGCTGATGATTGCATTCCTACAGTATTGTTATATATTCATGCAAGAGATACAGAGTGAAAAAGAAGTTGCATCCAAAATAAGGAATGGTATTATAAAATTTAAGTACAGTAGATCTTGTTGTATAAACAAAGAGATTTTAAAGCAATCTTAACATTTAAAGAACATATGAAGAAATGAGTGTCAGCAAAAGGTATTTTCAAAACAGCGGGATGGCTTATTCAGCATTTGACACTTTCTCCTATTTTTAACATAAATAATGAAATGGAATTTAGAAAGGGGAGCTTGCAGCTGCAGTACCATGCTGCCATCACTTAATGTTGAATGCTTGTCTGGCTATGTCACAGGGAACAGCTGCATGGCCCCTTTTCAAATCACAATTTAATTTACCTCTCTATCTCCTGCTTTAGGCCCTCATCCTCCCATGCTTTTCAAGCCTCTGGACATCTGCCTGGAGTACAAGATGGCATTGCGCAAGTAATGCAGGAAAACCCTAGATTGCACTGGCTAATTTCTTAACACAGAAATGTTAGAGGGTTGACCTATGATAATACACAACCGAGCTTCTGCTCAAACCGAGAAGAACTAGTGGAAAAAATGGTCACAGTTGGCACCTCAGATTGCAGGAAACAAAAGATGTTTGAGCTCAGAATCTGCAGCAAGGCTGGGAAGGAAAACAGAAGGGCTAGGGCACTGGATTTTGGGAGGGCAAGCTTAAGCTTATTTTTAGGGAATAAATTGCTAGGCACAATGCCCTGGGAAGCAGCCATGAAGGGGAAGGGTGCCTAGGAAAGCTGGCTGATTTTTAAAGAAAACTTTTTGGGAGCTCAGGAACAAACCATCCTGTTGTGCAGGAAGACCGGGAATTTTGGCAGAAGGCCTGCTTGGCTAAGCCAGAAGCTTCTCAATGAACTCAAACACACACGCACACACACTTCTACATGGAGTGTAGAAGAAGTGGAAATAGAGGCAATGAAAGAAAAGCATAAAATCACTTCTCAGCAATGCTTATGGACAAATGCTGTGGGGATGAAATTAGGGTGGCCAAAAGAGAAGGTGAGGCTGGAGATAAAGCCAGCTAGGAAAGGGAAGTAAAGGGTGCTAAGAAGGTTTTTAATGGCGTGTTAGCTGCAAAAGGAAGTTCAGAGAAAATGTAAGCCAGTGAATGAGTGGAGAGGCAGTCTAACAACAGATGACATGCAAAAGGCTGAAGTACCCAGTGTCTTTTTTGCTTCAGCCTTCATGAGCAAATACTCCTCCCAGAAAACTGTTAACCAGCTGATATGGGGAAGAACAAGGGGCAGCAACGGTTTTGGGACTATTAGGGAAGCTGCAAGTATTCAGGTCCATGGGACTAGATGAATACTGAGAGCTGTCTAATACAATTCTGAAACCTTCTTCACCGATTAAAAACAATGACACCCAGGAGTGCTGGAGAATAGTTGCAACAGTAAGAAGAGCACCATGGAAAAATAACACCCTACATCTGAGTGGTCTGTGAACTGGCTGGCTGAGTAAAGAATGGTAAGGACCCAGGCATTACAGTGGATTCCAGACATGTGCCAATAGGGTGCTCTCAGGGAATCATGATAAAGGAAATGATGAAGGGCTACCTTGGGAGAAAAGCAGGCAGCAGATGAAATGTATTTGGTTTAAGACTGTGGAGGCCTAACCTGGGCCTCTGTGTTCAGTTTTGGGACCCCCTGCCTCCCTTCAGGAGGGATGCAGTAGAATCCAGCAGAGCTCTCAGGATGGGATGTGAGGACACATCCTTTCCTCCTTTTCATGATAGGAAGGAGGACGTGAACTATGAGGAGCGGCTGACAGGAGGGCTTGTTTAGTCTGATAAAGGAGAGGCTAAAGGAAGACCTAATAGCAGCCTATGGCTACATGAAGGGAAATTACAAAGATAACAAAGCCAAACTGCTCTTGAGAATAGCAAACAAGAGCAGACAATAGCAGACAAAAAGCAGAAAAGGGAAAGAGATACAATTTGTGACTTGGGAAGTACAAATTTGACATTAGGAGAATGTTCTTCACTGGGAGGGTAGTGCAGCCCTGGAGAAAGTTATGAGAAACACTGTGGAGTCTCCATTTTCAGAAGTTTTCAAGACTCAGACAGATGAATTCTTGGTGGATCTCATTTAGTATGGATCATCCTGCTCTAAGCAGGAAGCTGGATAATTCACCTCCAGAGGTCCCGTCCAAACCGCCCTTCTAATATGCTATGAAATTGCCTCTAGCCCGAGGTGAAATCTTGCATACCTAAGAATTTATATTGCTTACCTTGTGTCATATGTATGTATCAGTTAAGGATATAAGATTTAGATTGTATAGTAATGCATCCAATTAAGAATTCAGTTCAATTTATGGCCTGTTTTTCATCTTTATCTCCAAGCAGCTATTTATCAAAGTTTGTTTCCAGAGAAAAAAGAAATGCTATATTCAGGCCCTATGTTTTGAAAACTTACTTAAAAGGGGTTGCATATAAATGGAGGAACAAATAACTAAACAACCGAATGGAAAGCAGCTTCAAGTCAAACTGCTAACATTTATTTTTTTGTTTACAATATCAACTCTAGTATACCCTGTCCCATAAGAAAAGTTACCTGGTTCAGTGTCTCTATGGTAATGGTGAGTGAGTTAGCAAGATTTCTCAAGGTCTCAGGAGAACTGGATCATAGTGGAGTAACTTTCCTCTATTACCGGGATAAGAGGGATGAATCTTGTTCATTGAGGGAAAAAAATGTTCAGCAGTTTTTATTCCTTGCAAAATATCAGCAATGAGCCATATCTGTTTAAGGTGTCTTTGTAGGTTGTTTCAAAATTGGCCTGACAAATGTGGATGGTTACAGGCAACAGGAGCAGAAGACGGACTTCTTTCAGCCTTCCTGATTATCTAACTGAGGCAGCTAGTAGCTCTTGTGACTAAGTTGCTCTATGACTGTGAAATAAATTGTTAAATACTGTTAGTTCCTAACTGAGAAGGGCCTACATCCTTCTCAGCGGTGTTCAACATAAGACAGTAAAGCTAGCAGGCACTTGCTTGCACAGGCAGAAGGAAGTGTTTGAGAAGGCAACACGGGGAAGTTTATACTTTCGTAATCTAATCCTGCATTTGAGCTGTGCTCAAATAGATACCTAATTATCTGAGTCAGAATATACAATCACTTTTGCTTGGAAAAAAAAAAAAAAAATTTAAAAAAAGGAAAGAAATCAGCAAGATTTCACAGGATCACAGAATAGTTGGAGTGGGAAGGGAGCTCTGGAGTTCACCTGATCCAACCCTCCTTGCTCAGTCACAGTCAGCTCAAGCAGGTTGCCCAGGGTCATGTCCAGATGGCTTTTGAATATCTCCAAGGATGGACACTCCATAGACTCTTTGGACAACCTGTTTCAGTGCTTGCTTTAAGTTATATTGGTAACTAATACAGATGAGAGAAACAGACATTTAATGGCATTTGTTTATTTATTTACTTAGAAGCTGACTGCTCCGATCTGCTCTTTTTGGGTTTTCTTTCTAAATGCAATAGTAATTATCCTTGCTACTGGTGCTATCTGTGCCCAAAATGGGGCATATACATAAGACTCCTCAGAAACCAATAGCACCTCTGACTTCATCCTCTTTCTGCAAGGATAAAATTACCTGTTCTAGGTGTAGTTCTGGAATCAGTAATCCTCTATGATACATAAATTTGGTCATGCTGGCTACATTGGGATAAGCAGTAGGAAGTTTCCAGGCTCCCTGCCAACTACTCCATCATTAGCTACCCATACGTCAGAGGGAAAAAATCCTCAGAAATTTTAGGCTTGTTGCCTTGTAGGCTCTTTTACCCTGAGCTGGGACATGGTTCATCTTTACACATTTTATGATCCTTTGCACTGTACAGAAGTCTGGCCAGCACTGTGATTTTACTAGCTATTTGTCTTGGCCAGGACCTACACTGCAGTGGTGCTTATGAGCATAAAACGACGTTTCTGCCCTTGTCTCAAAGACCTGGCACCCCAATGAGGCAGAATGTGCGAACGGAAGGCAGGTGAGAGACCAGGGAGAAAAGAGACCTTGGCAATTTCACATGGTGACTGTGACTCGGTTTTATTTCCGTTTTCCTGTGTTTCTACAGTTCCCTTGTAACCTTGTGTTGGTTAAAGCCACTGTGAAGCCTTGCTGACCTCTTCTGAGTGCCACAGCCCCTCCAGCTAGGGAGTCGAGATCGTAATGGATTGCAATGGAACGGAGGGGGAAAGGAGGGGCAGGGAGACTACCAAGCCACTTTTAAACTGAAAATAAAGAATTTCCCATGGAGTTAACAGGCAAACATTTCATATTATGCAGTTGCCTGCCTTACTTTTTCAGTACTAAGGAATACCTGCTTAAAGGCCCTTCTGTTAATGGGGTGGCTACCACATCTGGAACAAAAATTCCATAATGACGGAATCCATAATAACTTTTAAGGTTTGTCTATTAATAACTCACCATCAGGCTCATGCAGCTCATGGAAATCAGGATACAGTTACTAAACCCTGACTTACCTTCAAGTGTGGTATTAGCTTTGTTTTCCAGAGAAGTAAATTAAAATAGATTTGCTTGAGACTGTAGAGCACATGGGGTCATGTTGGGATAGTATCCATGAACTTCATTAATCAGAATTAAGACTACATTCCTTTTCATATAAGTTCTTTGGGGCAATGCAGTCTAGGCTTTAATAAAATACAAACCTAGGCTGCTAGGTCATACTGTCACCAGCTAGTCACAGCTCTTCTGGAAGATGCTAGAGACTTCTGGCAACTTGGAAGGTATGAGGAAGTTTCCAAGAAGCACTTGGAAATAGCTCTTTGCAGAGTTACACATTTCCCGTCAGACAGGTTTCTTCTTCTGTAAGCTTTGTGTTGGACCTACCAGAAGTGGAGACTCTCAGTGATTCTGATGTGAAAAGACCCATCAAAATGGGTTTTGTTAGTCCTGTTCGAAGCTTCTTTCTCAGCATTTCTCCATTTGCCTCAGTAAATGGAAGGTGGAAACGCTGTTTTCTCCGGTAGATGTTGTTAATGCAATTAACTGACCTTGACTACACGACTGCAGGGGTGGTGACAAGAGCAGCCCCCCCCCCCGCCAGCAAGGCTGTTACCTCTCTCTAAGGAAATTAGAGCTTTTGAGCAAGCAAAAAGAGCATCTGCCCCCCTTATGTGAATGGACTCCGTTACACCCGTCAATGGCCTGTAGTTGATAAAGCAAGTGCCATCTTACGCTTCTGTGCTGCAGCATGATCAGTTAGCAGTTTCTGGACATCCATAGGTCCCATTCACCTTTTTCTTTTTCTTTCTTAACTCTCCCAGTAAAGCTTGAATAATTTTGTGTGTGCAAGTATTAAATTTATGTACTGTAACAGCCTTGATCCTACCATATGTCAAGGCTTCCCATATGTTCTTTCCTCAGCAGTATCCACAAAATTCACCCAATATAGGCCAAAGGTATAGCTTGGCTACAGATCCTCTGTCATTCAGCTATGAACAGCTGGTAGTGCATATCACAAGGCTTATTTAAAGCTCAAGCACTTTCATCCCCTCTGATAACTAAACCTGGCACTCAAAACCATGAAAATAAAAATATCGAAGTAGTGTAGCATTTCAAAGAAGCATTCAGGAAGCAGACAGTGTGTCTTGCTCCAGCCCAGAGGACCCTGTCCCTGAATGTACAGCACGTGCTTTGGGAATGGAAAGGACAGGTCCTTCAGGCGTGGCCACATAACTTGCCCCACAGCCGCTCACACTTTGCGTTGCTGGTGTGAAGCAGGGGGGGATTTCTGCGATGAAGTGCTGCTAACATTTTTGTTTCACAGAAATCTCCATAACTGACTCTCCTGACTGGAAGCAGATGAGTAGTTTTGAACACAGGAGGAATCTCAAAAACTCCTGCTATTGGCATGCCTGGTGGCTAGCTGATGAATAGGGGGGTTGAGGCATCAGGGTTACCTGGCTCTCATTTTCTGGGAAAGCCACTTAGAGTTTAATGCTTTCAGACATCTTCAGTTTTAGCTACCTCAGATGTAACTGCTCTGTCTGATCCTCAGTGCGCCATTTCCAGCTTGTGCTTGGCACCAACGGATCAGTGAGGTGCAGCAGACAGACATCACTAAACACAGTGGCTCCATGGTGAAGGGACGAAGGGCATTAAGACAAGATGGCTGGATAGGACTAAGGCTGCTGTAATTTATTTATGCTTAAATTCTCTCCAGTGACTGCTTCAGTCACCAGGGATCCTCAGAACAGCTCGTTTCAGCCAGTGTCTGTCCCGGAAATACCTGGGGTGGGGAGAAGAGGATGGTGAGGTGTGGAAAGAGTGCTACAAACGAGAACAATAGGATGCAAAAGGAGCAAACGGCCCTACCAGCTCTTCCCTGACAACAAACCCCCGGGTTTTGCTGCAGGCAGTTTCCAGGGTGGGGGTGGCAGCAGCAAAGGAGAGGCCTTGGGACTATCTGCCCCTCTTGGGTAAATTTGAGGTGGTTTTCTGTCTTGCCCATTCCCTGGTATGGCTCTTTGGTGACCATGCAACAGTTAACTATAAGACTAAGTTTGCAGAAGTGCAGGTGCAGCCACTCCTGAAGCAGCTTCCACGTGACCCAGTTTGAATCGGAAAGCAGTGCATTGGTGTCAATGTCATACAGTACCCAAACCAATCCTTGCCAAGAAGTAATGCCCAAAGGTGAACTTGTTGGCTTGAGCGCGGATGATCTTGAGGAGGAACTGCATTCTGTGCAGCCTTTCCACTCCCGGGCTTCCGAGAAGGCCCTGTGACAAAGCGGGTGTGAGGGAGCAGCAGCAGTGGGTCCTCCATGAGGGAGGATGAGTGGGGAGCCTTGGGGGACCCCAGAGTGCAGGCAGTAGGGACAGCTAGTGGGACACAGTAGCACATCGGACACTTCGGGCAGAGCTGGTAACACAGGCCACCAACGCTCCCAGAGGAGAAGACAAGGGGATAAATCCTGATCCATTCAGGAGGACCCGGAACATGAGGTACAAGCGGAGAGCATCACATTTTCCTTCTCTCGGTGTGTCTGACGTTCTCCCTGCGCACCTCACCTCTCCCATGCCATGAGCACAGATCATCCAGGCGATCGTGCGTTTGATCCCACATTACTGACATTCCTGTGCTTGACCTGAGCGAGAGCAGAGGGGAACACTGCAGGGGAAGGACCTCCAGTGCCAACTCTAATTAATATCAAGGCATTGATATCATCACTCCAACTGCCAGGAAAGAGACATTTTGTGGCCACTGAAGCCAAACACTAAGTACCTTATTCCGCGGCCTCACTTGCAAGTGAAAACAGAGTAATATATCTGCTCACAGAGAAGCATGACATATATAAACCATAATAGGCACTTACACTATTTGAACACATTTGGGTCCTGTGCACATAAACAAATCTTAAATATCCAGGGTAATTGGGGTGGGGGACATAAATAACCCAGACAATCAAAAATAAATTATACTGTCAGAACAGCAAGTATAACCATCTTTGGGAAAACTTGCATACAGACTTCTGTGGAGCACGGATGGCTTTTAAAAGAAATGGCTAGAGCAGGACCTCCTGGGAGGCACATATGCTCTGCATTATACACTGAGCTGAAGCCAGGAACACTGGGGTAAAGCAGGGTTCATAACCAACACGCCTCGGTCTAGCTATAGGCATCAAGTGCCATTTTTTAATGGTGGAAACAGGAATACATCTATGCATTGTGTAAAACTGCACTTAGCCATCTTTACCACCATAAAACTTCAGCTCACTAAGATTAAAAAAAAAATCAGAGCCTTGGATGTCTCTTCTTGCCACAAATTTAACTTGGATTGAGGTATTCCAGTAGCAGTTTTAAATCAAAGCAGTTCAATGACTGTGCACTGCCTGTGAAAAATATGAAAAAGCACCTTGCGTCTATTTGTGCTGTTGCAGTTAGGTTTAGAAAAATCTGCAGTGAGCGATTAGATTTATGACACCAACTGAAAATAGAAAATTTTACTTATGCTCTACACTGATATCATGTTACTTTTCCCAAAATGAATGACTGTATAACCAAGTGGATCAACGAGAATTTTGTCTTTCATTTTTTTTTAAATACTCATTAGGAAACTCACTGTACATGCATAACACTTCTATGAAAAGCTAAAAAAAAAAAAAAAAAAAAAAAAAAGCATTGGATGGTAAAAGAAAAAAATACTATTGTGATATTATGAAAATGCTTACTGAGTAAATGTGCTGAGGGAAAACCTCTGCATATGGGAAATTGATTTTATCCTACCAGCCTCACCTAGGGAAAATAAGCTTTGCTCATAAAACTGAACAAAATGCTCCCTCTTGTGGTCCGTGCTTGGAGATCAGTAGATGGTGGCTCTGGGTGCCAGGCTGCTCAGGCGCGTTCCTACTTTTCATGTATTACTGGTATAAGTGGTATCCTTACTGCCCCTTATTGATATTAGCTGCCGAGTTAAAGGCCAAAGGATGATAAGTTAGAGAAAAGAAGGTGCTGAGTGATAGTGGACAGAGTGATGGTGGCTGGATGGGAAGAGGAAGGAGGAGAGCTTGCAAGTCCTTGTAACTCGTTCTGTAATGATGGTGGGGTAAGACTTCTGCGGTGTGGCTCTGTTGTCAGACCTAAAAAGAAATCAGACAGTAAAAAGATAGTTATTATTCTAAAGAACAAACTGAATACACATTAAAGAAAGAAAACAGGGTATTAAGAATGGATTCGTTCCCTGATGGGGAGGACGGAAATATGTCTCACTGTGATGAGGCCTGGAAGACAGACAGGATTGTGCAAAGTTGGGCCTGAAAGACTAGGGGTAGAGGGGGAATGGGGTCTAGGCTGGGACAACTGGCCAGAGATGTCAGAGGAGCTGGCTAACAAGAGCGTGGCTGTAGACACCATGGTGTCACAGCACAGAACAGTACTGAGGATTTAAGAAAAGCAGTGGACTACTGCGTTACGCACAAGGGCCTGGAGATAGCGACCGCTCTGGAACGGGCCTTGGCGTCTCTCTTTACCCAGATGTCTCTATTTAGTGCATTTTCTTCTTGGCTGATACCAACTGCTCCTTTTAATTCTTCCACATGGGAGGAACAAATAGTAGGGATACTTTACAATCCATCCTTAAGTTACGAGGAAGAGACTGAAAGCTGTTTATCCGTTTACATGGGCAAATTTATGCTGTCAGATGTGCCTGATGCCAAGTAAGTAAAGGGTGGTACCACGGAGTTTAAATAGATGGTTCAGAGATATATAACTTAATGTGCAGGTGTAATTAAACGAAAACTAGCTGTCAAACCATGGTCCCCAGCGCAACCAGTGAGCCGAGAGACGCCCTCCAAACCGGTGGCAGCAACGACTACTTCTGTGCCGCCTTTGGCTGCACGGGTTTCCCCAAGCGCAGGAGCCCGCGGGGGCCGGCGGCGCTGCTCCCTCTGCGGGGCCGCCGCGAGAAGGCAGCGCCGGAGCCCCGACGGCCGCCACGGCCCCCCGCGGACGCGGCACAAGCTCCCCTCGCT